>CM076584.1:212056320-212108287 GCA_034641835.2 Pinus albicaulis | reverse complement strand
GTGTACTCATGCCAAGTACTCTATGAGGACAACGGTTTTGCACATAAACCGCAGTGTTGCATGCTTCAGCCCACAAGTGTATGGGAAGGCCCTGATCATGCAACATTGCTCGTGTAGCACCCACGATAATTATGTTCTTTCGCTCCGCGACCCCATTCTGCTGTGGGTTATGAGGTGCTATGAGCTCTCTTCAAATTCCTTTTGCACTGAAAAATTATTTGAATTCGCCAGAGATGAATTCACCACCATTATCGCTCCTAAGAGATTTCACCTGCTTCCCCGACTCTTTCTCAACCAGTTCCTTGAACTCACAGAACTTTGACTATGTCTCGCTCTTCTTCTGCATGAAAAAGATCCAGCACTTATGAGAAAAGTCATCAACAAATATCACATAATACCTGTGCTTTTTTGTCGAAGCTACTGAGAAAGGTCCACACACGTCTATGTGAATTCTCTCAAGGATCGTCATGGCGTGACTATCCTACTCATGAAAAGTGGTCTTCACAAAATTTCTGAAAGTACATCCCTTGCACTGATTTGACTGCACAAGTGTACCCTTGGTAAGCCTGATAGAAATCTGCTGCAAAATTTTCAAAGTGCCATGGTGAAGATGGCCCAATCTCTTGTGCCACAATTCGCTCTCATCCCAGCTCACCACTCCTTCTGCTTTGCATGCCATTGATGCGCAGCCATCTACCTGAAATTGATAAAGGTTCTTAACTCGAACCCCTATCCTCCGGGTTTCACCAGTTGTTTTACTGCGCAGGAAAGCCTTTCCATCGCTAAAAACAACATCATATCCCTTGTCTTCCAACACCGCCACATAGATTATAATCTTCTTCAATCCTGGAACATGCATGACATCCTTCAAGATGAAAGGCTTTCCAGACTCCCTCTCAAAGGAAATGGTCTTGATACCAGTCGCACTGTATCTACCATCATTGCCCATCTCAATGTGCACTCCAAGATTTTTCTCATCCAGATCAGTAAACAAATCTTTGTCTCTGGTCATATGGAAAGACGCACCACTGTCAAGAAGCCACACTGATCCCATCAAACTTGAAACCAATCATGCGATCAGTGAAAAAGCCAGCTCAAACTGTGAGGCTAAGGCCTCTCCAACTACAGATCTAGTAGCCTGCTTATTTTTCTTCTTCTGTGGACAATTAGTGGCGTAATGTCCATGTTGGTGATAGTGAAAGCACTTCACCTTGGACAAGTCCTACTTCTTTCCTTTTGCACCGGATTGAGAAGCTTTCTTGCTCTTCCCCTTCTTTTCTTTGGCAACCAAAGCACAATTCTCTTCATCAGATTTCTTTGATGAAGATCCGTCCCTGGTACTCCACCTTATCTCCTCTTGCACAAGATCCGACCAAAGTCGCTCCCATCCTGGCAATTTCTCCCAACCATTGACAGTCCTCGTAGCTATGTCACCAACTCTTAAGCCCAAGGAGAGAGTCAAGCTCACCAAGTCCTCTTCATCTAGAGTAGTAACCCCACACCTTCCCAGCCATCCCTACATTGAATAAACTCATGAGGTACTAAAAGTCTGTCGCCTTTTCAGATTTTATTTTTCCTTTCAGCCTCATCTTTACTAACCTTCTGTATTGCTTCTTTCTCTTTGAACAAGATCTGTCACCTTTCCACATCAATGGGAGAGCTACCATGAGCACTGACACCAGGCATCCCTTCACACCTCTGTTAATCCTTCAACACTTTTCTATCTTCTTTTGCCATGCATCAAGTGCAACAGCATCGCTAGAAGCAGGTTTTGGAATTTCTGCATCTATGAACTCCTTCAAACCATTATCATCCAGCACCGCCTCCATCCTATCATTCCATGCAATATAATTCAAGATGCCCTCAAGGGAATACTCCAATCGCAATCCGTTGAAAGACATTTCAATGAATGCTCAACTTCGACACCAAGAAAACACTGCAGCAAATTCGAATTCCACCAGCACAAAACTCAACCGCTTCAATAATTGCAATTGCTCTGATCAATATCACTCCGATACCATTGAGAAATTATATAACTTATGTGTTATATATCCAAGATTATCCTGATCACACACTATTTTAACTTCATGCACAATACATAATCTATTCCACCATTGATCATCACATGTGGAAATTAAATCAATTAAATCAATTGCAAAGCACACATGAAACCATAAAAATTCACACACATTAACACAGTGATTTAACAGGAAATCCTGAAGCTAAAAAACCCAAATATCTGTATACAATATATATCATATAGATCATGTAACAATCCTCATACAAAATTGGTCATATCAAGCTCTTAGTACAATACAATCTCTACACACTAATCAGGCCCGATCTTGCAAATCCATGCACCAATCTCTACCACCTGCTAGCTTGCCTCTACTGTGAAATACCTGCTGAAGAATGGATCTAAATGAACTCAAATCCAACTAGCTTTCACTGTGCAATCCTCATTGGCATCTCTACTGAGTGTTGGATGCAATCAATGCATCACTATAGTCACAACTGATAGTCATCTTGCCCTTTCCCCTATATCTCCATTGGTCTCCACTGAAACTATCCATGCACTGTAGTTAACTGATGTATTCTTCAGTTGATTAATGAGTTATTATTTGGTGAATTAATTAAGTAATTAATTCACACCACTCTCACTAGTGTATCAATCAGTTAGACTAGATACAACTAGCTCAACTGTGTCTAACTGAGTTAAACTGAACACAACTCCATCAACTACTTCTACAACTCCACCAAACTCTGTCACATGAGTTCTAACTAAAGTCCTCCATGAAATAGCTCCAGTAAACCCTCGGGAATAGCGTAATTCCTTATGTCAGCTCCTGTGCCACATCTGTGCACTTAACTGAAGTGCTCCAAGAGAATAAGATAATGTTTAGAGTCCAAATATTATTAAGAGCTAATAATATTCGACATATCTATTTTTAGACTGGCAATCTAAAAATAGATTCCGCCCAATATGTCTAAAAATATAAGTCCATATATTTTTCCAACTTGACCAACCATCCACAAATAGCATCCTGCAACTCATAGAATATGATCGACATGTCTAAAAATAGACATAGTCTAAAAATAGACTTTGCACCAAAAATAGCCTGCGGGCCCACTTAGTGAAGGCGACTCTTTTCACTAAGCTCATCATCTTGTTGAATCTCAACATATATTTTGATCTCTAAGTACTATATAATTTCAGTTTGATTTCATCATCGAATGCAGAAATTGAAGCAATCAATAAATTCGTTCTTTACAATTCTAAAGCGACACAACCGTGGGTCACATTATACGAACAAAAGAGGATGAAATGGGATAGTGATAGGAAAGAATTTAAACGGTTTAATGGTAGAAGTGTGCCTTATCCCGATCACTTAAAAAAAAATATGCCAAAAATATGCTCTAATAGTTGGTTTTTGACCAAGTCAGAGAGAAATATGGTGCAACCGGTCGTTACCCGCATGTTGAAGAGGATGCACTAAACGTAGGGATTAGGTGCAGCAACTTGGTAATAATATTTTTAATTTATTATATGTAAATTTGAAACTTATAAGACATCCATATTTCATATTTTAACTGTTGGGTTATTATAAGACAAATGATACTATGTTTTTTTTAACATTTTTATAGTAGGTGCATTTGTTCCCATCTATGTGGGCATATGGACACCATTTTCACACAGAAAATGTCGATGTTGGAAACATCACACAAGACTCTGGAGTGGAAGTTGAGTTCAATCAATCCAGTCGATCTAGCCACCATGATCAAAACCTAGTACGAGGGATGTTAGGTTACATCGGAAAGATACAAGAGATCATTGAAGTTGATTTCTCTTCTTTTCAATGTGTTATTTTTTGGTGCAAGTGGTGGGACACCTTTGATCAGAATAATGTAAAGGAATATCGCAATAGTAGGCTGATATGTATCAACTCTAGAAATATGTGGGATGAAGCTAGGAGCCCTATGTTTTCCCCAAACATTGCAACCAGGTGTTTTTTTACCCGAATGTGTTGGATAGGGATTGGTGGTTCGTATTGACACATGACCCTAGATCAAAAAATATTTTTGAGAACAATAGTGTTATCATGCCATGCAAGCTGGAAGATAATGAGGGTGATCATGAGAACCGAGAGTGATATGGTACAAGTGTTATTTCATCAATATTTAGACTTTTTAAGACGGGTTTTTCGAAACATTATAATATGTATTTTGAATTAATTGGTAATTTTCATTGTGTTAATGTTAAAAACAATATTTCAATTGATAATTTGCAATTATGTTGATCTCAAAAATAATGGCGTACTGTATAAAGTTCTTTTTTTTGTATGTAAGATCATAATAAAATAATGATAATTCTAAAGTACATGAATTTATTTGCATTATTTTATAAACTTTATTATGTTCCAATAATTCATATTATTCTAGATTTATTATTTTACAATTATTTAAAATTTTACAAATTTAAAAATTTAAAAATTTTAATAAAATAATTTCACATTAATCATTTCAGTACACTCACCTCTTGACTTCAGTACATAGTCAACGATGCAGTGTTTTACCAGGCCGCACCGTTTACCCTGTTGAAATGCGGAATGCGGTGCGCTGAAAAAAATACCTACCCCGGGGCGGATATTTAAGTCAATGCACCGTGTTGCTGCTATTCCACTTGGTCAATGGTACGGATGAGTAATCAACTGCACCGCACTTTTTTTAAAATTTTAAAATAACACGGTGCACCTTCAGTACCACCCTGGAACCGGTGTGGATACTGTTACCACCGATTTACTAGGCTGCACCGTTGACCCAGTTGAAATGCATAATGCAGTGTGCTGACAAAAATACCCGCCCTGGACCTGATATTTAAGTCAACGCACCGTGTTTCTGCCATTCCACATGGTCAATGGTGTGGTCGGGTAAACGACCGCACTGCACTTTTTTAAAAATTTAAATAACATGGTGCGCCTTTCAGTACAGCCTCAAAACCGGTGTGGATACCATTAGCACCAGTTGCAGTGTAGTCTGTAAATTTACAGGTAGCACCGCGAAACAGTGCGAGTCGAACGGCTCAAGCGCACCGCACGATGATTTTTTTTTTTTAAATGGTTAATTTTAAGGTTATTTGAAATTCAAATCCATTAAAAGGTTTAATTATGGAAAAACAAGAAAAATACCTGTACATTTGGTCATCGAGGAGGCATATTGGCTATAGAATTTGCAAAGAAAATTTTCCCACCGTTTTGCAAAATTCAAGCTGGAGATTGGTGGGAAATGCACTACAATAGTGCGTGCAATGGGTGCAATGGGAACACCGATGTTAGGGCGGCTCAGATAAATATAAATTGCACCTATGCTTGAGAGCTCTGGAGCACTGAGAAAAGTGAAAAATGTGGTTTTTTGCCCATAATTCTTTTTTATTCAACCCAGTTCTGGTGCGCGGGGTTTTATGGGCGCATCGGTGTGGTTACTTAAGACCGCATTGGGCGGTTTATGTTTTGGCACAACATTTTATGAGGCACCGGTGCAGAAGAGTTGTAAAGCACCGGTGCGCTACAGTAATAAGATGCACTGGGCGAGTGTGTACGAAGCGCAAGGTGTCTAGTGTCTTAATTTTTTGTGAGCACCGGTGCTTTCTCTTCTTGAACGCACTGGTGCAGTTTACGATGGTAAGCGCACCGGATGAAAATAATCTACAAAAACCTCTGCCTGCCAACCTCCCCTAGTAACCTTCGATAGAAACGGATATCTGGGTTATTTTTATAAGGGGTTCCTCAAAAACATCCGCTAGAGGGTCTTTTCCTTGAAGTGATGGTATCAATTGATTGGGTGGTATTGATATAATTCACATAAAAATATAGTTTACCATGCATATCAATTAATATTAATATAAACGTTGTTCAAATGGTAAATTCGTCCTTGGAAATAAGTCAATAGGAAATAGTAGGATATAGAATAATTGACAATGTAAAATAGAACTTCAATACCACAAACAGGGCCACTACTGTCGGCAGGCATCTATAGCCTCGACACAGTTTCCTTTTAACCCAAAAATGAGCCAGGATCCTCCGTTTAGGATTTATATGGTTTGTTAATTTCTACAAAGGGATCATTGTGCTGGCATGGTAACTTGATAATCACAGTGCAATTCACCTGGGTATAACAAAATGATCAGGATGGCTTGTGATGAGACCCCCTGTCCTTTGGAAAATTGGAAGGTCTAGAAGGCCATTAACATGGTGTGGTGGCCATTATGGGAATGTCACTTGTTAAGTTCCTTATGATCATGGTAGGTTGGTTTGTGACGAGACCCCATATCCCCTTTGAGAAATCTTATATTATATTTTTCAAATTCATATTATAAGTGGAGGGAGGCTCATTAACTCCTTAAGAGTTAGGGATGGTGTGAGAAGTAAAAGAATTCCAATAACATTTATGCTTGTATTCCTATATCATCATACCAAAGGTAATTCTCAATTGAAAGTGTGAAGGATAAACCAACATGGTATTGAGATAGTGAATCATTTTATGATATATCCAAAGAAGAGATATCCAACAAGTCATTAAATATATCAACCATGTCAATTTAAGAATAAATATAATCATAAAAGATTTAAAAGTCACAATGTTGTTAATATAATTGTTGTTTCTTCAAATTCAGGGTAAATTTCCAGCCAAAAAGATGATTTACATAGCAAAGCATGTGAGAGAAAACATGGTTGTTCGATTTAGAATTGAACGAAATTTATGCAGATGTTGAAACAACAGATGTTTGTTTAATTGAACAACAACTGTTCATTTTACAGAACATCAGTTGTTCACTCTATTGAACAAAAACTATTAATTTTTACTGAACAACAACTATTTTTTTAATGGAACAACAGTAGTTCATTTTACTAAACAACAGTTGTTAATTCTATTGAACAACAACTTCTCATTTGTTTTTAGAAAAGGAACGACAACAGTGAAATACTCAAGCCAAAAAAAGGAAAGAAATGGCATTTTTTCACTTGGAAGGGAACAATAGTTGTTCCAAGAACTGAACAACAATTGCTAAAAAAAATGACGTGAAACAATGGTAAAGGAACGGTGGTTACTTCACTTATAAGAAATTGTTTCAAAGAAAACATCCACGCATTTATAAAACAATGTTTATTCTAAAAAAATACAGAAACGACAAATTATAAACTAGATATATAAAGAAAATATATACATTATTTACAGCTGAAAAGAAATGATTTTCATGAAATTAAGGTTGTCGGGTCATCACTCCCTGCAACTAAAATTTGCATAGTGGGATCATTACGTACCTGTTGGCAAAAAGACGATTTGGTGAGTGGCTTGTGATAAAGACGTACATGGTGTCCATTCACCCGGAAAGAAGAGCCAGACCCATTGATGGTAGTCAAAGTTATAGTTCCATTTTTTTGCACTTCTTGAATTTCATACGGGCCAAGCCATCTTGTCTGTAATTTACTCGGAAAGTTTTGAAATATGGAATCATAGAGAAGCACCCAATCTCCTTCCTGAAACGACTTCTTTTTTATATGATTTTTGTGCCACTTAGCCCGTTGCTATTGAATAATTTTTGTGGCAAGTAACCGCGCTTCATCCAATTCATTTATTTTTTGAAGTTGTTTAGTTTGGGATTCCTTCATGTTCAATCCCACTTCCTGTGCTATTATTAGAGTCTTTATTTCAAATTCGATAGGAAAAGTAGGTTATTTTCCAAATACAAGTTGGTAGGAGGAATAGCGAGTAGTACTTCACCAAGTTGTACGATAGGAACACAAGGCCTCTATCAGTTTAGTAGCCTAGTATCGCCGATGTGTTGAAACTATTTTATTCAAGATCGCCTCAATGACATTGTTGGTGCTCTCAACCTGCCCATTCGCCTGCGGGTGATATGGAGAAGTGGCTCTATGTGTTATATGATGGTTCCGTAGAGTGGTTGTAATATTATGTCCTACAAATTGTGGCCCCTCAAATGTTATCACTTCCCTGGGTAAACCATACCACACAAATAACTCAAAAATGAAATTAATTACAGTTTCTTCCGTAGCTCTTAGCAAGGCTATTATTTCTACCCACTTTGTTACATAGTCTGTAGCAACCAATATGTAGGCCTTTTGGTTTTATGGCAGATTTAATGGGCCGAAAAAATCTAATGCCCACCATTCAAAAGGTTCCATTACCAATTTTGGCTACAACCACATTTCGTCGAATTGACCAGGACAACCCATCCTTTGGCAGCTATCACAAGCCTAGACATACTTCTTGGCATCTTTAAAGATAGTGGGCCAGTAATAGCCCATATGTAGTATTTTATGTCCAATACTATGATCTACGAAGTGTCTGCCACAAGGCTTGTCATGGAAAGCCTTCACGATGTCGTAAATCTCATCTTCATGGATTCACCTATGTATTTTCATATCAGACCCTGTATGAAAAAAGGTATCCACCAATCCAAGAAAATCAGGTGCTGTGTTGGACAATTAGCTTCCTCTCTTTATCTGTCAGATGCTTTGATATTTTTTCTACTGCCAAATAGTTTGCCACATCTTCATACCATGGTGCCTTAACTGCTACGACAAACAAATGTTCATCTGGAAACTGATCATCTACGGATAGCAGATCGTTCATTTTCGGAACCTGAGACATAAAATCTACAACTGGGTTTTCCTTCCATGGAAGGTCCTTAATGGTAATATCAAACTCCTACAAAATTAACAGCCAACGGATCACCCTCCCATTAGTAATCGGTTTATTGGATAAGTACCTAATGGCAGAATGATCAGTGTACAAAAAAAATTGGTACCCTATTATATGACGTATAAATTTATTTATTGCATAAATGACAGCTAAAAATTCTTTTTCTGTTTCTGTATAATTGAGTTCATAAGAAGTGAGATTTTTGCTGATATAATAAATAGCGTAGGGATTTTTGTCCTCCGCTTGCCCGAGGACAACGCCTATTGTTGTGTTTGACGCATCTATAGAGATATGAAAAGGTAGCTCCCAATTAGGTCCACACAATATTGGTGCAGTCGAGACTAACTTCTTCAAATCTGTAAAAGTAATGTCACATTTATCAGACCATTTAAATTCAACATTTCCTGTTAAATAATAAAAAGGCGCAGCAATTCATGAAAAATTCTCTATAAATCTACGATAGTATCCTGCATATCCAAGGAAGCTACGTACCTCAGTTTGGGTGCAGGGTGTAGGTAGTAAGATAATTACGTCTATTTTTGTTGGCTCTACCTATATTCCAACCACAAAGATGTAGTGTCCACGGATTACACCTTATGTCATCATCATGTGACATTTCTCATTACTTAAACACAACCTGGTAGCGATGCATTGTTATAGAAATTTCTCTAAATTCTGTAGCGCTTGGTCGAAATCATTCCCATACAGGGTGAATTCATCCATGTAAACTTCAAGTCCCTCATTTGTCAAATCAGAGAAAATCCTAAGTACAAACCTCTGAAATGTAGCTGTGGCATTGCATAAAGTGTATCAAGAACTTTATCAATAAATGGAAGAGGGAAGTGGTCTTTCTACATGGACTTGTTCAATTCCCTATAGTCCACACATATCCGCCACTTCTCATTCTTTTTAGGAACAACTACCAGCGGAGAGACCCACTTACTATCCGAAATAGGATAAATAAAATTCACATCCAACAACTTCTGCAATTCTTCCTTTACGATATCCTTAAGATGCATATTTAATCTCCATTGGGGTTGTTATATAGGATGGGCATCCTTTTCAGTGTATATGTGGTGTGTACATAATTAAGGGTCTATTCCCTTCATGCCTGGATAGTCCCAGGAAAAAGCCCCTTTATACTTTTGCAGAACCTGACTCTAAGTCTTTTTTTATTGGTCACTCTCCAAATTATCATTAATGTTCAAAATCTTGCCTAGTTCAATCTCCACAAGCCTTCTGTTATGAACAATAGTTGTTGGTATATGTTGATCATCGACATCTTTCGAGGGGTCTTCCTAGGCTTCATTGTCAATATTCGCTTTCAACATTTGACACTTTACATTATTCGCAGTAGTTGAATTATTAATAAAATTATCAATTACATCATTTTCCTTCTGATTCTTAAACTCAAGTGCTTTTGCCACTGTAAGAGGTGAACATATATTTTCTTCCAGGTATGTGGGTGGATGTTTATGAGTTTTCAGAATAGGCAGACTTGGCTTAGCATGGGAATATAAAACAAGGTTTTTCACAACATTTCCTTTTGTAATTGTCATGCTACTAGGATGAAAGCCTATATAAGCATCGATTGTTGCTAACCAAGGTCAACCCAAAATTAAAGAGTGCCCATCTAATCGAATTCTCGGGTTGATAACAAGAAAATCTACCGGGTATTCCCATTGGTCAACAGAAACAATAATTTCCTATAAACTTCCCTCGGGTTCAATGACTGAAGGATCAGTAATTTCTAGAAATGTATTGGTCGGTTCTAGAGCTGTGATACTAAGTGCCTCATAGGTTTCATTTGTTAAAATGTTGATGGCTACACCTAAGTCGACTAGTTTGTTCAGAAAATATCGGCCATATATTTAAACTGTAACTATGGGATTCCATGGATCTTCATATTTTACTAGTTTTTCCCTACCTAAAATTAGATCAGATAAAGTCCCTATGACATGGACAGTTGGTGAATCTTTTGGTTTCCTCATAGGCTTTTTCATGCATAGTTCTTTAAACGTTTTAGCATAAATAGGAATATCTTGGATAGCCTAGAGGAGAGGAATTTTAATACATAAATTTTTGAGTTCCCCTAAGAGATGAAAGTTTTGATAAAAAATGGGTTTGGGCATTATTAATATTTCAAGGAACGGAGGAGAAGTGATTATATTTTTTTCAGGATCTTGCTACTTGACTGTGTCTTCTCCCTGTTTTATTTCTATTTAGTCACAATCAAAGGTTTAGTTATGGCTAGTGTTTCTGTCTCATCTTGTTGTTGGTTTTTATTTTCCTCAGAGGTAATAATGCATCCTGATCTCAGCCAAAGTTCGTTGCATTCCATTTGTTTTATTTTAGGATCTGAATTTTCAACATTCTGTATCAGATGAACTAGTTTGTTATTGGGATTTGGGTTTGGTTGAGTTGGTAGTTGGGGATGCATAAGAGGATGAGGATTTTTCTGCAATGGATACGGATTTGGTAATGTCGTTTGAGTTTGAGGAATCGTCCCCATAGGTGAATTGGTTATCCTCAGAGGTTTCAGCCAATTTGAAGACTAGTTTCAATTTTGTGAAGTGGAGGCGGGCCACTGGGAACAGTACAGATTGTTTTTCCAGAAAGGAGTAGAAAAAGGAGAGTTTTTCCAACCAATATCTGGGAAGGGCTGGTTTAGCCAAATTTACATAGGAAATGATTGGGACTGCCAAGTAGAGAAAGGTGATTAGCCTTGCCACTCTATTCTAGAATTGTGTTGTTGATTAAATGGTGGAGACAAAAAGAACGGAGATGGGTCCTGTGACATACCTGTGGGTCGGGCTTGCCACTTTTGATGTTGGTTCATTAAATATATTGGTTCTATCTCTTCTTCCACCTCTTTAAAAGCTACTTTTAACCCTGGAAGTGATGGGCGCTGCTCGGTGGCATGATCCTTAATGAATATAGTGCACGTATGGACCATATGCAATGGACACTCCCTCTGACTGTGCTTCTTTCAGCATCATGGGAAGAATATGGCTAAATTCAGTTTTGCTACGACTTATTTCTGTCTGGCTTGTAGGACATCCAACTGTGTTGTGAGGGTGCCAAGGATATCGGTTTTGAAATCTCTAAGAGATTTTTTATTTCCATCAGAGTTATGTTGCCACCAGAAGCTATATTATCTACGGAAATAGTATCTCGTCCAATTGGCCTGATGCGCGTGCTCCCTCGAGAGTACCTAATACATAGTTCAATAATTTCATCATAATTTTCCTAATAAATATCTCCTTTTCCCATCAAATTTAATGTTTCTATTCATTCATCCTTCATCCCTTTTATCATAATTACTTTCAAAACATATTTAGATAATGCAGCATAAGGATACCTTTGTAGATTGCATTGAAACCATTCAACATACTCTTCTAGAGTTTCATTATTGTTAGGATGAATTCTAATCGCAAGCGTACGAAAAAAGCTCACTTTAGTTGTGCATAACAAACAGCCCTAACATCAAAGATGGCTGCCAAATTATTTAGATCTATAGTTATTTGACCAAAATAAATGCCACAAAATCCATATCTATGCAGTAAAAGACATTAAGCAGTAAATAAAAGCAAGATTTTCTCCATGCATCCAATAGACAACACAAGAATATTTTTAAAGAATTTTTTGTATTTTTCACACCTAGGGAACATAGAAAGATGTTACCAATCCCCCTCAATCGGATGGGTTCTTTTAAGTCCTCAGTACTTCAGATCCAAGATCTCTCTCTCTTGATGGTGTAGAAAACACAGACAAAAAATGGAACTCAAAGGGAGCTCACAAGAAAAATGGTAGCAAATATGACAATGATGGAGGATCAAAGTCAAACCAAAAGTATAGATCCAGAGTGATCTTTAGGTGACAAAAAGGTAGTGAGTGAATGGAAAAACATTTATATTTATAACAAAATATTGAGTTAGTCTAGATATTGGTGCATAGTTAAAATATCATTAACCAAATCTAGATCCAACTTTTATGGAATAATTTATTATATTTGTTGGAGGGAAAAAGAATCTGAATTTGGTCAAATCCATTTATTTGTAAATAATAAATAAATAAATGATTTATTTATTATTTTAAGGATGTGGTTGAGTAATAATTAAATAAATAATGATTTTTTCAATTATTTATAAATGATTTAGTCAAATTTAACAAGGAATATTATTTAAATAAGGTTTAAATAATCATTCCTAGAAAATAATAAGATAAATAATGATTTTTATAATTAATTTTCCTGTTTTGGGTTAAATATGACCAGGAATATTAATTAAACTATTGTTTAACTAATTATTCCTTGAGGAAATTCAAACAAATATGTATTTATTCAATATTTTCTCATGGGGTTTCCTGTTTCGACCATAAACAACTTAATAAATTAAGGATTACTAAGTTATTTTTCATAGTGAAAGAAATTTTACTTAGGGTAAAATTGGTCTTACATGGTGTACTTTGGTCCATCTAATTGTAACAGGTTAGATGACCAAAAAAGGGTGTAACAGATTGCCCCCCAATGTGCGAGTGTTAGGAGCTAATCCTATGACCAAAGTACATTGTAAGAACTCAATCACTAGACACTGAAGGGGAAGTCAGAGAGAGAGAAATATAAGGTAGACCAAAGCGCTAGAGGAAAAGACCCTAAGGAGGGAAGACTTATAGGTGCGACAAGTCTCTTTTATGAGTGAGTACATGTGCTATAGGCGGCGGGGGAGGCATGCCTATGCCCACCGAGACAAAGTACAAAGAATAATGCGTCCAGTAAACAAGGGACTGAACTATATAGTACATGTCGGCATAAACATGAGCCAAATAAAAACAGGATAATGGATCCCACATACATACTGTGCTTGGGATAACAGCCAAGACTTATACAATAATATCTAAGTACATGAGATATAAGTACAACAAAAGAGGCCCTGTGAGCAGGAGAAGGCTCTGTAAATCTGAATGATACATGCAAACTAAAAGGCGATGCACGCCACTGAGGCCGAAACCATCAAATCTGTGGAGCTGCATCAAAGGCTGTAATGAAGAGGTCATCTTGGCTTGTGGGGAGCTATCTGATGGGTCACCCCCTCATGAGGTTTGAAAAATCTCACACACACCTGGGAATCACCAGTACAATCTGCTGCATCACTGAACCATCAAGTATACGGATCTCGATCATGCGGTAAGGAGCTGGAATTGAGAAACAATCAATTCAAAGGGAAATAAGGAGTCCCTTTGCCTGATCTGAGGCATCGAAAAAGAGTGGAAGCTAGAACCAAGGTACACCACCCTCTATACATGTCTTTAGGAATGAATGAGTTGATGTCGACAGAAGGAGGTCCGCCATAGGTGAGGCAATAAGGGGTCCTCAACTAAGGCATGAGAGAAAATAGTAGAGCGACTGATAGACTGATACTAGGGATGATGATGGAATGGGGGGTACTGAGTAGCAGGCTGTCAACTTCCCTTGTTAGACAATAAATGGCATGGATGACCTGGCAACAACTGACACAATATCAAGGGGAATAGGGGACAGTAAGACTAAAGGCAATAATATGTGACACCAGAGACGAACCAAGAAATGAAGGATGGAGGACTATAGCGGGATACAAAGGGACTCAGGATAGACTCCATGGATGCGATGATGACTCAACTCAGATGCTCTAAACAAGGGTGACTCGATGATGCTGCCACATAGAAAAGGTTCGGTGGGGACCATAAAGACATGATTACAAGATGGTTACTCATGAAGAAAATTGACACGAGCATGGACAAGTATGGAGGAAAAGTGGTGCCCCAAGTACAAGTGTTGCAAGTGAATAAATTTGATTTTGAGGAGTGGTGAAGTGATCCTTATTGCAAAAAAAATGTGTCGTGGTGAAGTATAAAATCACAAAAAACTAATAGATACTTATTTGAGATATTGGTGAGAGCTTTCCAACGGTACGAACAGTTTGTCAAACTGAGCTACGATTTGGCTGCAGAAGGCGAAAGAAAAATATGGGGTTTCTCTTTTAATAAGGCATTTCCCCTCCAAATTCACTCATTTTCAAGTGTAGTTGTGGTGAATGTAGAGAGGAGAGAATTCCCTAAATCTTGCGGCGATCGTAGCGGGAAAACCAACCATTGGAATCGAGATCCGTCAATTGTAGGTAAGAGGCCTAACCCTACTCTTTCATTTCAGTGGATTGAAAGTTCAGTATAGGCACCCAGAGCTCAAGAACAGTTCAGGTCACACTTTTTGCGGTCTATTATGTGACCTGGGTAGCAGGTACTGGGAAAAAAACTACGACCTGCCCCAGGGAATGACCTGAAAAGTGCGACCTATCAGAGAAAGGGGGTTTCAGTGATTTTTTTTGGCTGAGAGATGGGATTTTTATGGTTGAGGGGCATAGGTGTCCCCAAGCATGTTATGTTCATGCCAATATCTATTTAGAAAGGGGAATCTAAACACATTTTATGATGTGGTGCGCCATTTATTTTCGTTATGGTTATGTAGTTCAAGAAAGGGAATGGAGGATTACCAATCTCTTTTGGCACTACATATATGAAGCAAATGGACTAAGTTTTTAGGTTATTATACATGGTTTCACTATCCCAAAGAGTGGATTTGGATATAACAAACTGGTGCTCACCTAGAAAACACATAGCTTGGTCAAAAACAATGTCCAGGGGACTAGGTTGTTGATGTAAGATGAAGGAATGATGAGGGGTATCATCCCTAGAGCGATCTGAAGAGATATGGGACTCCAGAGGTTCTTCTAAATGGGGAAGAATAAGGGTACTAGAGTCGACACGACCATATACACTAGGAGATTTGTGGAGAATTTCTTCTCCTGGTCTCTCAAATATGGGTGCCCCCTTACCCAAACATTGGGTGTAAATGTAATGGCCACAAGGTGTTATGTGGTTTGAATGTATGGTTTCGATGTAAGGGGGGATATATAAAGTCAGGGGTGGTGATTACTTCCATAATTTCATCATCGCAATAGAAGATGGGGTGGCTGGTGGAAGAAATACCATGTGGTGCAACGAGGCTACCTGACTCATCATCATGAGAAGTGAGGTTCACATTCACATCATCACAGAGGGTGATGGAAGAACAAGTAGATGAAGGATTGACCGATGTTGAGACCAATTTGATCGTTGAAGGGAGGTCAGGTGAAACAGAAGGGGAAGGCCCAGGAGGGTCTTCCACTGAGGATCTCATAGATGATGACAGGTAGTGGACAGTGGCCGAAGACTCTGTCATTTTGACATCTGGAGGGGGAATGTCAATGGGAGTGAATGTGTCCTCTGGTTCTACTGAAGCAAAACACACAAATAAGGGAGTGGTGGACTCGTTCTTCTTTGCCTCAAATTGGTGAACTGTCGCTAGAGAGGTGCGGAAGTCCTCGAGGCAAGGAAAAAGGTGGGTATAATGGCCATGGAGATCACACAAAGCATAGGGGTGGTTGGTGTGAATAGTCTTGGGGTTCTTGGCTGTAGTCGATGAAGGAACAAAATTTTTTGGGACCATCGACTCAGGGAACGCGACATTAACCATGGGCTTGAGACGAGGCAATTTAGGACAATTATGGGTGGGATGACGAAAAACATCACACAAATCACATGGAGGTGTACGCTTTGGAGGATGAAGAGTAGCATGGTTTTTCGGGGTATCCTTGTCTTTAGATGCCTTCTTGTGAGCTGTGCCCCCTTCACCCGCAGTTGTCGTAACAGGAGGAGGTTCTTATTGAGGTGGATGAGGCATAATAGCAGAGGGAGGGGTCATGGATACCGGTTGAACCAGGGTCAAAGCAAGATAAGATTTGGGCTGACCAGGCGGGGTAGTGGATGGGGGATCAATGTACCAAACTGGGATCCCCAGGGTCAGGTTAGGAAGGGATAAGGTAGCCATAATAGGTACCGAAAACACTCTAGAGGGGGGGGGAGCTAGGAACGGTATCTAACCGGAGGGGTAACAGCGAGGAAGGACCGCTTCGAGATGGTTAAGGCCAGGAGCAACCATGCCAGGAGGGTAGAGAGGCTCAAGGATACCAGTTGCAGATGAAGGGCCCGGAGGAGGGGGTCTTGAAGGTTGAGTCAAAGTACTACGAGCAAGTTGTGGCGGGTGAGGTTGTTGACTAGCCAAAACGGGTCGCTTGAGGGAAGCCTAACACAATTGCATCATGAAAACGTTTGACGAGATGGGATCGGAGACTGGAGGAGTAAGACTAGGGAATGAACCAAGAAAAGAGGAGTCTTTGTAGACTCTAGATAAGACACTGGTCAATGTTTTGATGGTTTGCTTATTGGCCACCAAAGAGATGATAGACTCAGGGGAGGTCTGAGACTTCGCTTCGTAATATGTCAACTGGTCAATGATGACTACATTTTCATTATGAGGAAAGGACATCTTGCGGTGAACCACAGATGGGAAAACAGACATTTCATAGGTGTAGCTACGACCGAATAGAATGTTGCAATATAAGGGGGCATCTATGACTTCTACATCAACACAAACAGTCTTGCCCACAAGAGTAAAGGGACAATTGTGGAACATGTCAATGCGTTTGGAAGAGTGGCCATCCCATGCTCGGAGGGTGATAGTGGAAGGGGCCAAATCAGCTGATCCAAGTTGTTTCCAAACCTAAGAGAACATCACACAGGTGGATGCCCCCTCATCATTGATATAATGGGAGACGCTGGCATTCCAGATCTAGATGGGGATTTAGAAGGCGACGGAAGCAGGAAGGGGAGGATGTTCTGACTGGTCAACATTGAAGATGATCAAACAATCATCTGAAGGATCTACAATGCCCATAGAAGTTATTAGAGCTTTTCGTTGTGAAGGGCACAGCTGGAGGAGTTCCAGCATTGAGATGGCAGCAGGAGATTGCACCAAATCATCTACTATACTATACGAATGGGCAGCTTTTCCAGAAGCAGTGTTTCGGCGTAAACGTCCCTTTGGGATCTTGGTATGAACCTATGCCTTAGGCAGAGGGATCTGTAAAGAAACATTGGTTGTCCAAAGAGGCTCTATAGAACCTGAAGAAGGGGGCTTGGGGGCAGACGTAGCAGGATGCTTGTTGTACTGACAGGACCGAGTCTGAAGGTTGAGGTCAACGGTAATGGGTTGGTCGGAGTTCATCTTGAGAATCTAGTAATCGGAGGTACCAGATGGAGGAGTTTGAGTGGCCGCCTAACCTTCAGGTGGTTGGGTAGCCATGAATCCTTACTAAGGGAAAGGCTTGGTAGACACAGCCGGTTGGATAGGTGCAGCATTGGTAGGAACCAAAGGGGAGGCTTGTTGTCCTCGCAATGCTACTTGATTCTCCCACATGTGATGCATCTATGGTAAAAGAGGACAATTGTGGGTGTAATGACCATAAACACCGCAACAAGAACAAGGCTTGTTCGTGCGAACATGCCTCTCCTACTTGGGCTGAGTACCCTGTTGTTGGCTAGCAGTGTTAGGTGCATTCCCTTAGGGATTAGGTTGAGGATTACAGGGGGCAGATTGATTTTGGGTACCTTTCCTATTATTTTTGGAAGTATGAGGGGAAAATTGATTTTGGGTGCCTTTCCTCTTCTTTTTGGAAGTATGAGGATTAGTCGCGCCCTGCTGTGCATACACCTGCCCCTAGGGGGGCGGTGGCTATTGTTGTGGGGGTTGAGAAGGCAAGAGAAGTGGGGGCGCTAATGCTAGAGGAGTTGGAGCACCAGGCTGCAAATATGGATAATAAGGAGGTTGGGTAACATTGTGGTAAACAGGTTAGGCAAAAGGAGGAGTCATGCCGTATCCTGGATACATGATTTTGGGAGGGGGGAAAGTGTTGGAGGAGCTAGCCCCTCCCTGAGTGAAACAATAACTAATGGGAGGATGAGTATACAGATGAGAAAGGGCTCCAACGATACCGTCGGTGGCATGGGATAGGATGAGAATTTTATACAGAAGCACCCGGAGCTACTCAAGTGTTTAGGACAACACTTTTTTTGAAGGAGAGGGGCATGTTAGGTCCCTATATCACTAGTATAGCCCCTTATTATTGTTAGTGTAAACCCCTTATTGTTATTATTGTACCCTTGTAACCCCCATTTGTTATTATTGTGCCCTTAAATTATTATTGTTAGGTCGGCTAGGATTACATTGTGGCCCACTAGGATTACATTATGGCCCCATGGACTCCTATATATAGAAAGGAGGTTTTGTGAATTGTATCATCCAAGAATTGTTCATTCATGTAATGTATTGGAGGCTGCCCCCTCGAAGTGGCTTATTTCTAAGGCGTTGATATCTCATTTCTTCTATTTTTGGAGCTGGTTACACAACAGATGCCCCCGGTGCTTTGGCACAACCAGGTCTAGGGATATTAGGTAAGACGGTATAAACATAACCAGACTGTGCATATATCAGGTCATATTTTAACGCAATCTTGAGAGCAGCTTCTTCGGTCTGAGGGAAATGTGATTCGACATCTTTGCTGATAGCAGGCAAAACGGATCTAAGAAACCAGTCCATGTAGACATGGTCTTCGAAGGTAGGGGCTCGACATAGGCTATTTCTTCTCTGCCATTCCTGGACATGATCAGATAAGTGAGTCATAGAATATTGACATAAAGAGGTCAAAATTTCGTTTCCAGTGTCATAATGAAGGGGAATCTGGAAATAAGACAGAAAATCCCGGGCAAGAGTCGCAAAGGTGGTGTGAGAGGAGGAGGCCTGATCGACATACCACTTAGAAGCTTCACCAATAAGCATACATTGGAACAACCAAAGATGGACGGAGTAATCAGTAATGAAGTTAGATGAACACCACATGTGGAAAGATCGAACATGATTAGTAGGATCTTCTCCAGCAAGACCTTCAAACTTGGGGATGTTGGAAGGGAGCTTGGTTGGCATAGTATGCCAACCAGCTTCATGGTGTATGGGTTCATTTATCAACTGGTTAAAATCAGGAAGTTTGAGGCCTGCCATATAAGGGAGCAAGGGAGTAGCCACGGTAGTTCCTGTTGCGGTCCCACTAGTAGTATTCCCAGCATTAGAGATGGGGCTACCACTAGCGTTAGGTCCTGAACCAGACATGGTGAAGGTGACAGGGGGAGAACCGGGGATGGAACTAGAAGGGGAACCCAATGAACCAGAAGAGGATTCGGAATGAGGACTTTGTGGAGGACTAACTCGGATCCTACGCAGAGGAGTAAGTCTTCCTACCGGAAATTGAGGATGAAGGCCAAGAAGTCTCCAAGATAAATGCCTCGAGGGTGCAATGGTGAAAGAACAAACATGGATCACAAAAATAGGATAGGCCAAAAAGGGCAAGGAGGTGTAGGATCAAATGATTACAATGTCGAAACAAGGGTAGAGAGGTGCAGGATCAATTGATTACAATGTTAAAGTCTTTGCCCAGTGGTGTTAACCAAGCGCTTCTTCACTTAGGGTGTGTGTGTTAAGTGTGTTAATTTTATTTTTTAAACCTAGACATTTGTAGAGAAAAAAGAAAAAGTGTGATGTATAACTATAAATAAATCTGTAGATAACAGTAAATGAAACTGAATATAACAGAAAATAAACAGCTAATTATGCATTAATCTAAACCCAAGGAGGTGGGCCTCTCAACAACTAGTTTGTGGGTGGGAAAAAATCTAGTCAAAACACACCAAAATAGCCAATGGATCTAAATTTGGGAGGGACAATGATCTAAAGGTCAGATCTGCTGGAAATAGGTGCAAAAAACAAATAAAAACCAAACGGAAAAGTGCTGCAAATGAGGTGGCGAAAGGCTACAACCTAGAGGGAAACGGAGGGGACCCTGGAGGAAGACCCAAAAAAACTAAAAAGAGGTGTTTTGGATGCATGAGTAACCAATCTGAAAAGGATCTGAAGGTACAGGATCAGATCTAAAAAATGGTTGAACACACTGAAATTTCAGATGACCAGCGTCAGCTAAACTCCTCCTAGAAAGGTGGAAGGGTATTGAAGCCCTAGGGGGCTATATTCCCACTTCAATGAGTAAAAAAGAGCAAGTACATGTCCAAAACGGGCAGAGATAGAGGTTAGACAACCCTGAATAGAGGCCTAGACAAACCCAGAAAAATCTTAGAAAATTTCATGCAAAAATTTTAGGACGCAGTTTCTGACCTAATTTCTGCAAAGGTCGCGGGTTTGGGGTTGTTTTCTACACCTTGAAGGTCCCGGTCGTAGGATTTGGCCCAAAAAGTGTGACCTACACTTCCGGCACTCTCAGGAGCAGGTTTCAGAAAAATTTGTCATCTCAATTGCGACTGATTCTTGTCACCTGCGCAATAGGTCTAGAAACACACGAAAGTTAGAATTTTTATTGTTTTAGGGTTTTATAGATTAAAAACAACATCAAGAAAAGAAAAACATGAAGCTGAAGAAAAATCCTAGGGTTTGAAGTAGCTAGTCATGCAAGGATTTGAAAAACGACAGAGGTCGTAATCGTAAACCCTTGTGGAGTCGCCAGTTATTAGAATGAATTCTAATCGCAAGCGTACGAAAAAATCGCGCTTTAGCTGTGCATAAAAAACAACCCTAACATCAAAGATGGTTTCCAATTTATTTAGATCTACAGTTAGTTGACCAAGATAAATGCTACAATATCCAGATCTATGCAGTAAAAGACATTAAGCACTAAATAAAAGAAAGAGTTTCTCCATGCATCCAATAGACAAGATAAGAATATTTAAAAAAAAAGAATTGTATTTTTGACACCTGGGAAGGGAACATAGAAAGATGTTACCAATCCCCCTTAATGGGATGGGTTATTCTAAGTCCTCAACACTTCAGATCTAAGATCTCTCTCTTGATGGTATAGAAAATCCAGACAAAAAATGGAACTCAAAGGGAGCTCACAAGAAAAATGGTAGCAAAATATGACAATGATGGAGGATCAAAGTCAGACCAAAAGTATAGATCCAAAGTGATCTTTAGGCGACAAAAGTTAGTGAGTGAATGGAAAAACCCTTCTATTTATAACAAAATATTGAGTTAGTCTAGATATTGGTGCATAATTAAAATATTATTAACAAAATCTAGATCCAACTTTTATGAAATATTTTATTATATTTTTGGGAGGGAAAAAGAATTTGAATTTGGTCAAATCCCTTTCTTTGTAAATAATAAATGAATAAATGATTTATTTATTGTTTTAAGGATGTGGTTGAGTAATAATTAAATAAATAGTGATTTTTTCAATTATTTATAAATGGTTTAGTCAAATTTAACAAGGAATATTATTTAAATAATGTTTAAGTAATTATTCCTAGAAAATAATAAGATAAATAATGATTTATCTAATTAATTTTCTTGTTTTGGGTTAAATATGACCAAGAATATTAATTAAACTCCTGTTTAACTAATTATTCCGTGAGGAAAATTAAATAAAATGGATTTATTCAATATTTCCTCACGAGGTTTCCTGTTTAGACCATAAACACCATAATAAATTAAAGGATTACTAAGTTATTTTTCATAGTGAAAGAAATTTTACTTAGGGTAAAATTGGTCTTACATGGTGTACTTTGGTCCATCTAATAGTAACAGGTTAGATGACCAAAAAATCGTGTAACAATTATCTTTTGCGGTTATATTAAATATTTCATCTTTCAAATCTCTAGTCCTACGATAATATTGATATTTAGTGAGAATGGAAGTTTTCATTTGATCCCAAGAGTTAATAGTTCCTCCACCAAGCCCCATAAAACATCGTAAAGCTTCTCCCTTTAATGTAGAGGGAAACAGTTTTAGTTTCAAGGGATCGGTGGTATAATCATATCCCCTACATAAAACGTCAAATTCAAACAGGAAATCATCTAGATCTTCCAAGTTTAAACCATGGAAAATAGGGATATTCTACAAAGGAATGGATTTCATGGGGGCATTAGCAACTGGGTTGATGATAGGATACTCCAACGTCAATTTTTGTCCCTAAGGATGATTATGCGCCATATGGTCAAAGATGTGCTAATAACCTTCAGGAATCTCTTGGTCTGGAAAGTTGACTTGGACAGGACTGGTAGACAGATTTGGAATGGGTCTTACAGCACTACCTTGATCTGGTATGTTAGGTATATTTTCTTCAACTGAGATCTCAGGAGATCTAGGTTCTGGTGACTATATATTTGCTCCTACAACAGCACTAGTTTCTCCCTCTCTTCCTTGCAGATTGCATGAATTTACCTCTTGTGAAGGGTCATAATGTAAATTTTTTGTAACCTGAAAGCTCTGTTCAGACCCTTTGGTTTTTCTATGGATCTCAACATGAGCTGTAGATGGTAAGCCTGCTGCTTGAGGGATTACAGTAGGGATTTTTCCAGATATGGTTTGGGGTCCTACTGATGCCTGAGACTATACTTTTCTTATGATTTCTTCTATGAAGGTCAATCTTCCAAGGGTCATCGATACCTTGGTGTTGTAGAGGTAAATCTCCTCTGAGGACAGAGGCGATCCCTACTAGCCCAGATCGGGTCTAGCAACAATCGTATCACGCTAAGGTGCAAGTTCCTAATTGCAATAAACCAAATGGAAAAGAAGGCTTACCTTGAATCCAATGCTATTGTTCGTAGAGAATATATCGCTCCTGTTTCCTTGCTCCAGCAGATCACAATCCTCACGCTTGCCGCGATCGAACACCTGCACACACAAGAAACATGACAAACACAAGCGTAAAACCCAATATATGCAATTATGTATCAGTCATAGAAGACACAACTCATGATCATAATGAACAATACAAGTGGAACCATAACCAAAGTCTCTTATAATTAATCAAAACAAAGGAAAATACAACTTGGATTTGACGCTGGATCTTCCTTTGGCGGGTCGTCAGTGGAATATGTCTCGGTAAAGCTCGTCGGGAATGGGACAAGCCTCTCTCTTCGATCGTTAATCTCCTTGCTACTGATTTGGCTCTATATGGACTATCAAGGTTCTTGCAGCATTATTTAGGCTATGAAGGCTCTTGGAGACTCAACCATTCAGCCCATTCAACTATTCATTCGTTCAGCCATTCAGCCCAGTTCAACCATTCAACCCGTTCAACCATTCAGCCTCTTCATCAATGGATGAAGGCTATATTTATAGAGGAGAGGAGGAGGTTGGGATCCCTACAATAATGGAAGGGAGGCCTTATCCCTTGGTAGGTTCCCCATAAGGTGGAAACAAGAGGCCAAAGGAGGATGGTCGTGGTTATTCAGTCGAAACCACTCCTCATGACTCATCCATGAAGTTGTTGTAATCGAAACTTCACCTCTTTTTTAAAAAAAATTTCCATAAGAAGATTGGCGCAGGTGTTTAACTAGGACAGAGTGCCAATTAGCACGGGCTCAGTGTTAATTTTCCTCATTGGCGTGAGGACATAATGGGCTACTAGCGCCAAGGCAAAAATAGGTGTTTTTAGGGGTCTGCTCAGGAAATGGTCAACAGAAAGAATGTTGTCCTCATGGAAAGGGATGCAATGATGGTATTTTCAAGGCATGACACTGATTATTGGTCACAGAAACGATCCTCCAATGGGCAAGATGGGGATTGTAGTGACAGTGACAAATTACTGTGTAACACTTGGGTTTTGGTGGATTTATGTGGTGGATTTAGACCCATTCGTACTTTTTCCTTTCTATTCATTCATAAAAACATCTATTCCTATTTTCCCTTTATGAATTTGCTAGAAATTGGGCTCTTGAGTAAGTGTTTTACTTGTTGATACGCAGTTTATTACCTCTCATTTTCAATACCCAAGTCTTTTGCAGCGATAAAATTTTAAAAAAAAAAACACTTTTTAACACTCTCCCTGGCGACTAAGCCAAAATGTTGGTGCACTAAGATGACTATGAAAATCATTTTTAATACCTATATTAATTATCAACCAAGGATACGTCTGTTTATTTCAAGAATTTTGGCACTGTCTATGCAAGTGAGATGAAAGGCTATTTCGAAATAAAATGATTCTAAATCATTGCAATAATAATTCAAAAGAAAATCTTAAATAATTTCCAACCATAAATCGTGATATAATCTCAACTTGTTTATAAAGAAACTATATCCAAATGCATGAATTGAAGGAATCACAATTAAAGAACTACTGCCTGATATTAACAACACTTTATCTAATGAAAAGAGAAACTACTGTAATTTAACAACAATCAAATATTCAAGCCTTTAATTAAAAATTAAAGTAATTAATCACTCGATATCTACAATGGCATCAGTCAAAAAGAACAACAATTAAATGTAATTCTTGAACTAATATGAACATTTCATTAAAGAAAAGTAACATCATCTAAGATTTATCCCAAAAGGTAAAAGTAAATTATGAAAATAAATTATAACATCACACAACAATCAAAATGAAAAGATACAATAATTAATAATCTCATAAATGAAGGAAATTATTATGGCACCAAAGAAGCAGCAAATCTCCCAACAACTGGGCCCAAAGCCTCCAGAAGATACTGCTAATAATACTCAGAACATGATTACAAAGCAAGCACTATTTTTCTCATCAATCACAGTAGTAAAAATAAAACATCCCCGTAGTGCAAATACTATGTCTTCTATAAAAATAATAATGTCCAAACGGAGTTTAAAGCTCAGAAATTAAAAACCAACTTATTTTTCACCTATCAGCCTTATATAACCTAGTGGTAAACTAATAGATGAGATCAAATCCTCAGGATTATGAGATCTTGAGGATTTCACAACTAATAATCAGATTTCCACCATAAAATAGCTCAATTCTCCTTTTATTTCACTAGCCCATGCGATCAAGAAGTGGTCTTCTTTCTTTCTTTCTTTGGCCGTTGTTGTTCCATCGATTGAACACTAGTTGTCTAATTCTGATTTTTGCACATAAAGGCAAGAAAAATTTAGTTTTTATGCTAAAATCATACAATTTATTGATACTCGAATTTATTCATCTTTCACAATATTTTCCTCTAGATTATTCCGCAAAATGAAGATAAATACATAAAAGTAAATGATTAATCAAGCTAATATGAGGATAAAAACATGAACTTTCTATGACTCAACATTAGTCTTATCAGTGAAACATTCTCTGCTTGAATTCTTTGGCCGATCTCAACAAGTTTTTGGAGCGATTCATTCTTTGATGTTCTGCCCATCATTGGTTCAACACCTACAATCCCAACAACTATGATATTAATATAATCTCCTTAATCATAACCCATGTCATGATGCATTGTAGAAACAATTTTGGGCTTCCCTTTCCCACCATACTTCCTAGGATTTAACTCTTGATGTAGTTTATAGCAATGCCCATCATCATCCCCTTCTTTTTTTAAATGAGTACAAGAGGGATTTTCTTCATTTTTCTTTGTTGTCATTTTCTTCTTTGCATATTTTTCGTGTTCATGATTTCCCCCATTCTCAAGATGAATTTCTTTCACCCTAGATTCATCCAGATTATTGGGTCAAACAACAATAATGAATGTTGGAAAAAATTGTGCAAATTTACAATATATTTCATCAAAGTATCTGGTGAGTATAAAGCAATATTCAATACCAATGCTTGCTTCCTAACCCTTTTTATAAAACTTTGAAAATTCTGACCTTTTCCTTGTCTCATATTTTTCCATTTCATCATGGATTCTTGTTAGTAACCCAATGGATAAAATTTCCCTCTTAACGCAGAAACAAACTTAGACAAAGTTTAGCATTATGCTTACTACCTTTCTAAAGTTTTCTCTCCCACCATACAATAGATGTCCCTTCTAGTCTAGTCGAAGAGATGCTAACTAGATCTCCACCTCAGCCTCTTCGATTTGTTGTATGACAATAAACTTTGATATGTCTAATCTAGTTGTTTAGCTTGTCTACATTAGCTTCTCCATTAATGATGGGAAATCAAACTTCAGATCTAATTCAAAAAATTCTTTTTACAAGCATTTTTTTTATGACTATTTGAATGATGAGAATGAGATGAAGAAGAAGAAGAACATTCACTTGAAGATAGAGATGGAGTTTCAAGAGGTTCTCCTTTATTTCCCTAATTTACTGAAGCATTTTCCTTTACTTTCTCTTTATTCTTATTTTCCTTCTTTTCCACTCTCTTCTCATAATCTGCAAACAATTTATTTACCATGTATACCATCATGTAGAAAAATTTATGGAAATATTTTTCACTCTCAGTGCAAACATTGTAATTCTCCATTTTCTTTCTTTGTGTTGCACGTCCAATCTTGAGGTAAAAGACTTGATTTTTCCTTCACCCTCTTTGATTTTGGCCCTGGTTATCATCCACACTCACAATTCACATAAAAAATAAGATTTCTCTAATGCCAACACGATCTGAGATAGTTTCTTCGATGATGTTAGAATAATTCCATAAAAGAGCAATAAAAAACCATAAATGTGACTCTTAAAGAAGAAACAACACATAAAATAGAACATAAATACAATTCACTAATATTTGATAATGAAGTTTACCCAATGTGGGCTACATCATTAGGCCTAACTTCAAAGTGGATAGACCTTTTCATTCATCTTATCAAAAATAAAGGAAAGTACATGTTAAAATGCATCATTGTACCTCACTTCTGGGAGTGACCAAAAAATGGGTTGTGTAAATCCAAAATTTTACTACACCTATGAAATCCTTGCAAAATTCCGAGTAAAATGAGTATAAAATCGACTATATTCCGACACCGTCAAATCTGGAACCCCCAGAGAATCTCTAAGATTCCATAGTAGAATATTTTGGGAATATTTTAAAGAATATTCCTTAGGAATATTCTTCTAAGTTTTCATGCCTATAGGGTTTTGTGGCCTCCATTTTCTTGTGCTTTCAGTTCCTTCCATCTAGTTCCACCTTGGTCTGTCAACCCCTTCGTCCTCCCTTCGTTCAAATGTAATGGCAGGTTTTTATAATGGGTTGTCGAAAAACTAACCAAAGTCTTGTTAGTTGGAAGATTCTTAGCATGTAATGTTTGTAACATTTTTATTCTAATGGGTTGTTTTTTTAAACCCCCATAGACCATTTGTGTATATAAAACAATATTATATGCCAACCTCCACCAATTTTAGCACGGGTGCCACCAATTTTGGCGGTTATGCCAAACATAACCACAACCAAACCTTTCTCTAGATTTGTTCATGATCTGAATTTATGTAGGAACACAATAAAATACATAAATAAACATATACATGGAGATGCAATAGAAAATATACTTCATTTCATTAATATCAAATAACTAAAATAATCTTACAAACAGAATGGAAATAAACTAGTTCAGGTGATGGTAGCGTATCTATGAGAAGAGATGTGGCGGCTACATGCCTCTGAATTGTGCTACAATGAGGCTCAAGGGACTTTTTATTATTTAACGACATGGGAAAACCATAGACAAACAAAACCCTAACCCCAAGGGATGGAATGCTAAGAGTTTGTAGGCCCCGTTGGGGTTAGTTGGGCAGCCAACTTCCTGGGGTCGTAACTTGGTCATATTATCTTCGTTTGGTGCATATGATATATCATCGAAAATAACTCTCTGGGTACTAAAGGATTTTCCATAGGTATCTTCCTACAGCTATGGTTCTGCTACGAACCTTAAAAAAATGTCATTTAGGGGGGTCAAAACTACTCTGGAAGTTTAGGACCCGAAAAAATGCTAAAAATAGTAAATGCTACTATAAACAAGGAAACTTATGAAACCAAATAGAGGTATAGGTAGAATAAGTGGGTGGATACCAATATCCACCTGGATCATTCCTCGCCCCTTAGGAAATAATGGTCCCCATTGCGTGCAAATCCTTCATGAGGTGAAGAAATTTCTATTGAATCTGGTCCTTGGTGAACCACTTGCCCTGGTGATCAGATTTGGATCAAGGACCTAAGTGATAGCTCAAATTTCAAAGTGTTAAAAATTGTGTCTAAATTGAGAAACGGGATAGATCTCGTGTTCTTGATTCTGGCACCATGAAAAGTTCAAAAAATCGACACCGTATGAAGAAATTATCGTGATTTGAAAACTCCGGTAAGCTGCAATTTTTGGCTTTTGACCAAGTTTGACTGGGTTTTGGAAAATTAAAAGAAAAAAAAAGAATATTCCAAGGAATATTTCGAGAATATTCCCTAGAATATTCCCCAAAATATTCCTTCTGGAAAAGTAGCAAGCTGACAAGTGTCATGATTTAACTGGACATAAGGGCTGTGCATTGGAATTTTGGGCCAATCATAGGCCGCCACTTGGCCCAGGAGTGGTCATGTAAGATTTTGGTGGGACTCCGCAAGAATCGATCGCGTGACCACTGCTCAAGAACGCACACAAATTCACCATATCGTCTAGGCTTATTTGCTTAACATATAAGGTTTGTGGCTTGTATTTCAATTTGATTAAATTTGGATGCAGAGGAGTAGAGGGGCGAGCCCCTCCACATATGCCCATATCCCCGGGACCAGATGCCAATATTAAACCCCCGAAGTTACAACTAGCACTCCTGTGGAATGATCACATGGAAAATGTTATATTAATGGTCAGTCGGCAGTTTGCTAACCCAACAGTCTCCGCAATTTTTTGTTATAACTTATCACATGTAACGTTTCACATGGTTATATCTACATGTGGTTAATTTCCATCTCCGTCAGTTTTGCTAACCATTATGAAGACCGCGGGGTTTGGGGGACATGTGCCCAACACCCCAACCATAAAATTTAATGCTACACTGTTTTAGGCAGATATTTTTGGAGTGCACCCAACTTTGGTAGTGGGTTCTGTTTTAAACTCCAGCTAACTACACTTCCTCCACATTTAGTGGAGTTGATTTAGGGGACACTGGGAAAATTTAGTTTAGGCTCTATCTTGAGCTAGATTCGTCCATTTTGAGAGTGTGAATAGTCAAATTAAACTATATTAGACATTACAGACTCAATGGTGTGGGTTTTAGAGCCATAAAAATACTTTTGAGCAGTTTTTTTTATTCAGAGAAGTTCTAGGGACCACTAGGGCCACTAGGGGCCAGCAGCAAAAAGAGGCTTAGCTAGGGTAGCTAGAGGCCTTACTCAGGAAACCAATAGTCAATTCTATATGCTTCAGAAATTTTGGAACTAATGGTGTGGTTTTAAGAGCCTGTAGAGGAATTTTTAAGGCTGAGATGCTTCAGAGAAGTTCCAGGGGCATCCAAGGCCATCAAGTGCCAGCAGGAGAATAAGGCCTATCCAGAGCAGCCAGTATCCATTCTCAGCAAACCAATAGTCATTTTTGGATGTTTTGATACTTATGAATCCATTGATGGATTTTTAAAAATATTTTGAGTACTTATGACAGTAGATATGCTTCAGAGAATTTTTCAGTGACCCTAGAGTCAGGGGGTGCCACCAGGTGTTGGAGGTGAAACTGGAGCAGCCAAAGGCCAATTTATGCAAGTGAATAATATATTCTGACTATATTTTATAGTTTGAATCCAATGAAGAAATTTTCAGAGTAATTTGGAGACTTCTAGAGGTCTAGAAGCCACAGGGAAGTTTTGGGCAACCCAGGGCCAACAATGGATGAAGGCCTAGATTGGGAAGCTAGTGCTCATTTTGAGCATATGATCAGTCTATTTTGGAGGTATGATATGTGATGGAGATAGTAGCTAAGGTTTCAAGGACAAAAAATAAATTCTATGGATTTTGTGCCAAAGAGATGCTTAGGGAAGCTTAAGGGCACCGACAGATGAATTCAAGTCTAAGGAAGCCTAGTTTTATCTTCAGAGTGATGAAAACCATGACACGGGTATGATGATGTTCTAAACCCAATGGTACAACCCAAATAACCATTGGAGTTGGGTTATTAACTTGTAAAATAAATTTCACATCATAATCTCAAAGAGCCAAGTCAGTTGACAAAGGCTCAAGGAGATGTAGCACATGATATTCGGGTGAAATCCTTTATTAAATTTGTTGTTATGTGTTGATACTTATTTGCTACATTAGATGGTTGTTTCACATTCTTAATATCAGCAAAAAAAAAAATTCTTAAAGAACTTAAACAATTAAAAAACATACGCTTGTTTCAAGTAATTATTTCCGGACAAGTCAAGAATAAGCTAGATCTTAATTTGATTAATTGAGTGGAAGGTTCTTGAAAAGAATAAAAATTTATCCAACAAATTTTCAGGTCAAGTTGGTATCAGAGCATAGTTTCTTGTTTGACTTGAAAGGTGTTTTAATAGTGAAAAGAATTTGACTGTTTGCAAACTCATTGTTGCTAACAATTTTGAGTTTGCTAGAGGTGAAGGGAAAGATATTGTTAGCTATGTCTAGAAGAGGACAAGAAGGAAGAAGGGTTGAAGGCATCTTCCTTACCCAAAGGACCTCAAGGCAACCCTTGAAGCACAAGAAGGGTTTGCTTGCAAAAGGCTACTTGAAGAAGAGCTTGACTCTACAACCTTTTTGTTCAGAAGCTTTGTCAATTGTTTTTGAAATATTTGTGAATTTTTGTTGAAGTTCTTTAGTTAATTTTCATAATATGAAAACTTCTTCAAGTGAGGTTTCAAAATCCTCCTCCTTCACAAGATTATTTGATAAAGACATGAAGCGAGACTTCTATATCTTGAAGGATATGGTGCAGAGTTTGTATGAAGATAGAAGAGAAAGCACTAAATTTCATGAGAAATTGGTTGCAATGAAGGAAGAGAAAGAAGGAATTCTTCAAAGAATGCATGAGATGGAGATTCAGCTCCATCAAGCCCAAGAGGCCTTCACCAAGAACATGCGTGAAGAAGAGGTAATTCACTCAAATTTGTCTTCAATTTCCTCTTTAGATAGATGTGTTAGATCATTTGAAAAGCACACTAGAGGTATAGGGTGCAAGTTGATGTTTAAAATGGGCTATGAAGGCAAGGGTTTAGGAAAACATGCACAAGGCATGATTAATCCTATTTTGGTTGAGGAAGGACCTAAGAAGTTTTGTCTAGGCTATGTTCAATCTTACGACGAAAACTCTACAGCCATGAAGGAATTTGAGGCAACTTCAAGTAGAAATTTTGTTCCAAGTTCTAAACCACAAACATGTCAAGTTTGTTTTCAAGTTGATTAACATTGTTTGAATCCTATGTTGCAGTAAGGTGTTTTTACACATGCAACTTATAGAAAATCTGGAACCTCTACAAGTTCGTCTCATGAAGGTAAAAAAGATGGACATGAAAAGCAACATGCGAGGTATAATTCTTCCCATAGTCAAGTTGATTATGTTTATGATAAGCATGAAAAATATGCATGCTTAAATGGAATAAAGATTTTTTGTGCATGTTGTGGTCTATGTAACCATGATGTTTCAAAATGCTGGAAGAGGTTTAAGACATACAGGAAACAGTTGAAGTGAAGGTAACTTGCAAATAAGGTGCAAAATACTTGCACATATTTCCAGAGAAAGGGACATTGTTGGACATTGCATCCAACTAACCATCTAAAGCACATGAGGCAAGAGGATAGAAATATTGGCGAAATTGGAACCAAAGATTCCATCATTTCTGTGAGAATAGATGTTTCACATGAAGAAGATTTTCAGCAGAAAATTTGTCATGGAAGTGGCTTGGTAAGAAGTGGTTTGACTTCTTAACACAATAAGACATACATTCATTTGTACATATGCAAATTTCAGTTATGTATGCATGTATTCTGTTGAAAACTTATGTTTTTTTCAGCCAACTTGGATTGATGATTAAGGACTTGATGTTCAGCTACCTTCTGTAAATTTCTCGCCATAAATTTTTGGGTGAATTCAAGGAAGACAATTCTTGACAGGAGGACAAGAGCATTCAAGAAAGGGAAGTGTTGACTACCTTCAAGTTGGGTTCAAAGGCACGAAGCCCTGTAAGGAAAAGTGTATGGAGGCTGAAAAGTGAGGGTGTTGTACTCTCATCCACTGAACAGACCAGGTAATTAGTAATTTGGGGTCCAAAAGATTCCCAATGGGCAGGTGTGATCAGATTTGTATCAAGGACCTAAGTAATAGCTCAAATTTCAAAGTGTTCTAAAGTGTGTCGAACCTGAGTGACCAGATAGATATCATCTTCTTGAATTCGGTGCAATGAAATGGTTTGAAAAACTGACATCGTATGAATAAGTTATCGCGATTTGAAAATGTTGATAAGCAGTTGTCATTGATGTCAACCCAAGCAGCACCAGGGGCTAACCCAATATTGCATGGGAATTTTGACCTAACAAATTAATATATTCTGGGTCAATAATGCTTTTTATTGTTTCTACTTGTCGAGATCTTTCCATTGATATATGGCACGTCATGTAATTCTTCACGGTTTGAGAGATATTCATGTTTGAAGTTTGTAACCCCAGTTAGTGGGCTAAAACCCCATGGAGTTGGGGCATGGGTCATTGAAAAGTCATAATTAATATTTTTTAAGCTCATAAATTCCCTCCCACGTTCACTTTTTGAATCCCCTCTCAACCTAAGAATTCATATAAATTGTGATCTTCATTTCCTCCTTATGCAAGGGATTCGACCATCTGAAACAGGTCATTGTGGAATTTTCACTCTAAATTTTTTTATACGAAGGTTTAGAAGATGAAATTTTTATGAGGCAAAGCTGAAATCCTAAGGAAGCTATAGTACAAATTTCAAATCAAGGTGCGCAATATTTTTGGAGATATGATCTGTGGAAGTCAGGGTTTTTGCAGGCTCCTGAAATTCATCTAAAATAAGTGACCTTGGTAAATTCATCATAACTCTCTCTCCGAGTATCGGATTGGAATTTCGTAATAAGCGGCAGATAGTGCACAGTCTTTAATTTGTGCTCTATCAATTTCAGAGCCAAATGAAGAAACAGTGACACGTGTCACGCCGTACAAGTGAACTCTTCTGAAACAGTCCATAATTAGGGCATTATGAGAGATTGGGTATAACACTCTCTTGAAGAATCCAAATTGGGTCAGACCTATGGCATTGGAAATATGAATCAGAGAACTACTACAAGACCGAAAATAAGATATTGAGGATCTTAAATAACAGAGATACACCAGATTAAATATCGAGCTCCTATAAGGCAAGAAAAAGCTATATCATTTGTTGTCAAGGGTTGCAAAGAACCAGAATTTCTATGGTAGCAAAGCAAAGCAAGATGCATCAAAGGGTAGCATGAAAAGAGCAGCAATCAAGGTGCATAACAACAACAATAATTTCATCATATGAAGTCTTCAAGTGGGCAGCACTACATACAATCATTGTAAAGGTATCATTGTACTTAGTCATTGTAAATACATTATTGTACAAATTGTACTAGTGTCTATCTGCCAAGGGTTGAAGAGGCAGTGTTGGGAGGTCTAGGATCATCATTAGGTGGTTGTGTCCAAGTTGGGGTTATGGTCTAGTATATCTTCTTCTTCTACATCATTCTATATCATTGTAAAGTGGACCATTTTCCCTGGTACGGGAGTCCATTCTTCTTTTATTCTTCTATAGGGTGGTAGGGTGGTGCTAGGGTGAGTTTTAGCTCATTGGGTGTTGGGGCATCCTTTCAGTTGACTACTGAAGAATCTTGGGCATTGGAGCATCTGTCCAGTGGGAGCTGGAGAAGAATTATTTTCTAGATTCTAGGAAGTTGGAGCTTTATTTTCAATTGGAGTTGAATATTAAAGAATTATTAGAAAATCATTAGGTGGTTTTTGTCTCGGAGTGGGTTTCCACCTTAAAAACTGTGTGCATTTATGTTCCTCTTGTTTTCTGCTATCATTTTACAAACACTGATAATAATTGAAGATTAACTAATGCTCTAATTGAAAGGAATACTAATTCACCCCGCCCCCTCTTAGTATTTCCAATAGAAAAATCGAGAAAACTGTAATTTTTGGCTTTTGACCAAGTTTGACTGGGTTTTGGAAAATTCAAAAAAAAGAATATTCCCTAGAATATTCCTAGAATATTCCTCAGAATATTCCTTTCGGACCAGTAGCAGGCTGAAAAGTGTCATGATTTAACTAGATAGAAGGGTTATATGTTGAAATTTTGGGCCAATCACAGGTTTCCACATGGCAGGCCCAGAGGTCGCCACGTGGCCCAGGAGTGGTCGTGTAAAATTTTGGTGGAACTCCACAGGAATCGATCGCGTGACCATCGCCCGAGCACGCACACAACTTTACCATCTATGCTAGGCTTTGTTTCTTAACATATAAGGTTTGCGTCTTATATTTCAAGTTGATTAAATTTGGATGCGGAGGAGCGAAGGGGTCAATCCCTCCCATATGGCCATAGCCTCGGGACCAGGCACCAATATCAAACCCCCGCAGTTACCGCTAGCACTCTTGTTGATTGATCACATGGAAAATGTTATATTAATGATCAACCAAATATTTTTTAACCCGACAGTCTCCAAAATTTTGTGTTAGAACTTATCACATGTAACGTTTCAAATGATTATATCTTCGCATGGTTAATTTCCATCTCCATTAGTTTTGTTAACCATTATGAAGACTGCGAGGTTTAGGGGACATGTGCCCAATACCCCAACCATGAAATTTAATGTTATGGTCTTTTAGGCGGAGATTTTTGGAGCACACACAACTTTGGCAGTGGGTTCCATTTTAAACTCCAGCTAACTACATTTCCTCCACATTTAGTGGAGTTGATTTAGGGGACACTGGGAAAAATCAGTTTAGGCTCTATCTTGAGCTAGGTTCGCCCATGATGAGAGTGTGAATAGTAAATTTCACACTCTCAGACATTCCAAACTCATTGGTGAGGTTTTCAAAGCCATCAGAGCACTTTTTAGCAGATTTTTTCTTCACATAAGTTCTAGGGGCCACTAGGGCCACCAGGGGCCAGCAGCAGAAAGAGGCTTAGTCAAGGCAATTAGAAGCCTTACTTGGGAAACTAGTAGTAAATTTTGGATGTTTTAGACATTATGGAAAGAATTGTGTGGTTTGTAGAGCCTATAGAGGACTTTTGAAGGCCATGTTGCTTCATAGAAATTTCAGGGGCCACCAAGGCCATCAAGTGCCAGCAGGAGAATGAGGCCTATCTAGAGCAGCGAGTATCAATTATCAGCAAACCAATAGTCATTTCTGATTTTTTTGATAATTCTGAATCCATTGATGGATTTTTTAGAATATTTTTAGGACCTCTGAAATTCGATATGCTTTAGAGAAGTTTTCAGTGACCCTAGAGTCAGGGGGTGCCACCAGGTGTTGGAGGCAAAACCGGAGTAGCCAGAGGCCAATTTATGCAAGTAAATAGTCTATTCTGACTATTTTTAACATTTTGAATCCAACGAAGGTATTTTCAGAGTAATTTGGAGACATCTAGATGTTGAGAAGCCACAGGGAGTTTTTGGGTAGCCTAGGGCCAATAATGGATGTATGCCTAGATTGGGAAGCCAGTGCTCATTTTGAGCAAATGATCAGTCTATTTTGAAGGTTTGATATGTGCTGGAGACATTATGTGAGGTTTCAAGGATATAAAAGAACTTATATGGATTTTGTCCCAAAGGGATGCTGAGGGAAGCTTAAGGGCACCAATAGATGAAGTCAAGTCTAAGGAAGACTAGTTTTATCTTCAGAGTGATGACAACCATGACAGGGGTATGATGATGTTATAAACCCAATGGTATAGCCCAAATAACCATTGGAGTTGAGTTATTGACTTGTAAAATAAATTTCACATCATAATCCCAAAGAACCAAGTCAATTGACAAAGGCTCAAGGAGACGTAGCCCATGATATTCGGGTGAACTCCTTTATTAAATTTGTTGTTATGTGTTGATTCTTATTTTCTGCATTATATGGTTGTTTCACATGCTTAATATCAGCAAAAAAAAATGTTCTTAAAGAAATTAAACAATTAAAAAACATACACATGTTTCGAGTAATTATTTCTGCACAAGTAAAGAATAAGATAGATCTTAATTTTTTTAACTGAGTGGGAGGTTCTTGAAAAGCATAACAAGTTATCCAACCCATTTTCAGATCACCTGGTGAAGGGGTTTGCCTACTTTGAAAACTCGATATATCTAGATCCTCTGCTGGCAGGTTTTTTGATCTATGTGTCCATGATCCAATTGGTTTTGGCTTGTTCCATGTAGTCTAGGTTTAACTCTATTGGTGTGAGTTGTTTTGCAATGTTGTATGTGTCCATCAATGGTGGAAAGTAGCACCAAAGGTGACCACATTGAACACTGGGTGCAGACCAAGGAATGTTGGAATACTGAGTTCGAAGGCATTGTCCCCTACAACCTTGGTGATGGTATATGGCCCATATCATAGCAGGAAAAGCTTGCGGTAGGGTAGAGCGAGGCGCTCCTTCTGCAAATGTTGCCAAAAATTTTCATCCACCTAGAACTTGTGCGGCACCCAATGTTGATCATGTCGCTACCTATACTTAGGATTGGATCTGTCCAATATTTCATAGACCTGTTTTTCACCTTGTCATATTTGTACTAGACATGAGCCAAATTTTCTTGAGTAACTACAAATCGTATGACCACATCAATGGGACATAGTGGATGGAATCCCAAGCCCACATGAAAGGGGTTGTGGCCAATTGAGCTATGGAGAGCCTGGTTATGTTTGTTCTAGAAATAGGGGAGCCTTTCATCCCATGTGCATGGATGCTTCGAGTTGTACATGCGCAGAATATGTACGACCATCATGTTGATGACCTTTGTTTGGCCATTAATTTGGGGGTGGAAAGTTGTGGAATTAGTGAGATTATTTTCCAACATCGAGCAGAGACTTGACCAAAATTTAGTGAGGAGCCTGTTGTCCCAATCTGAGAAAATGGACTATGGGATCCCAAAAAGTACCCACACTCGCTCAAAGAAGAGTATAATAGTGGCTTCAACTATGATATTCTTCTTGCAGGGCATTATAATGGTCGTCTTAAATATTGTCGATGACCACAAAAATGCAGTCATTTCCATTCTTGGTAGAAGGAATTCCTGACATGTAATCCATGGAGATGGATTCCCACAGTCGACTAGGGGTATGTAGCGGAGTATATAGGACTTCCTTCTCAATTTTCAGTTTGTAAATGGCACAAGAAATGCAATATCTGATGTACTTACCATCATCATGTCGAATTTTTGGCCAATATAAATACTTCTGCAGTACTGACACTATTTTCTCGAACCTGAAATTTCCAACGACATGACTGTAATGTGCTTCCCAAATCATCTTGGAACACTCGCTTGAAGGAACACAGAGTTGTCCCAAGTGGCATAAAAGTGCATCCTAGAGGTGAAAATGTGGAACTTTCTTACCCTCCAGGAGCATCTGGTATGTGTCGCCTAATCCTAGATCACTTTTGTAGAGATGTGGCCAACCCGAATTCTCACGCCCGCAAGATTCAAGCATAGTGGTTAGCGCCATGATCGTTAGTCGGTTGAGGAATATTGAAACATTATTGGTGCTTCCCTTCTTGTACTTGATTTTAATATGGATTTTTTGCAAGTATGTGGACCGTTTCTAATGGATATCAGTCTGAAACTTCCCTTGTGTATGTATGAACTACAGGGGTCAGTGATATTTATGGATGATTGTTTCCTTCCCCAAAAATTAATGCTTCCATTGTCGGCAGTCCTGCACAATGGAATATATATCTTTTTCATAGGTGGGATAATTTCAGAATGTTTATGCAATTTTCTCATCGTTCTATGCCAATGGATGCCCCTATTGATTAAGTACTGCCCTAATAGCATAGTCAAAGGCATCTGTCTTGATCTTAAATAGTTACTACAAGTCTGGTAATGTGAGAAATGGTGCATAATAGAGGCGATGCTTCAACTCTATGAATGCCTCCTATTGAGATTAAGACCAAAATAATTTTTCTTTCGCTCCTCCCTTGGTGACTTGACCCAAAGGCCAAGTGATATGAGAGAACCTCAACATGAACCTGTGGTATAAATTTGCAAGACCCTGAAAGCTACAGAGCTCTTTTAGAGTAGTTGAGGATGGCCAATATTGAATGACCTGGAACCTGGATAGGTCCATATGCACCACCCGCTCATCAATATTTTATCCCATATATTGAACCTGGGGCATGCCAAAAGTTATTTTCTCAAAATTAGCACACAAATTATGTTTCCACAGTGTTTGGAGGACCTGTCGAATTTGTTGTAGGTGGTCTTCGAAACTCAAGCTGAATATTAGTATGTCATCCAACTACACCACCATGAATGAGTTGGTGAATGGTCGCAATATTTTTTCCATCAGCCTCATGAAGTTTGCGGGAGAATTCGTCAACCCGAAAGGCATGACCAACCTTTCAAAAAGGCCCTCCTTGGATTTGAAGGAATTATTCCATGCATCGGAGGGTTCGATTGGTAATGGGTGATACTTAGACTTTAAGTCAATCTTGCTAAAATATTTCCCCCCTTGATTTGGTACACAAGGTCATCAATCCATGGGATCAGATACCTATTCCAAAAAGTGATATTGTTCAATTCCCGATAGTCAATACAGAGTCTCCGAGCCCCATCCTTCTTCTGCACCAACACAATTGGGCTTCCACAGGGCGATGAACTCGACTGGATGTGACCTTTCTATAGCAGCTCCTGAATATGCCTCTTTATTTCGTCGTTCTCCAAAAAAGAGTGTCTATAGATTTTTTCATTGGGTAGTGTTGAGCCTGGGGTAATATCGATGGAGTTATTGACCTAACAGTGAAAATTCACCCCTATAGTTGAGGTGAATATGTCCTTGTACTCCTCCATGACCTTGTAAATCTATTCTTGTCGTGCGGAGGAGCCCTATCTGGAGGTCTTTTCCACAGTCTTCTTCTTGCCTTGAGGGTGGATCATAAGGAAAATAAATTTCCCGGTTTGGAAAATGAGCTTACTGCATTGCTTCGCAATGATCAAATAGATGGTGATAGGCGGTGCTACCTCCATTATTTTGTAAAATTTATTACCCAAAGTAAAAATAACAACGCAAGGCTGAGGCTCATACACAGCATGTCGCTTCCATAAGTATGATTGACCTAATAATACATCACAAATTTAAAGAGTAGAAACATCACATAATACCTCATCCGTCAAGGGGTTGATGTTGTAGGGAAGGAAAAACTGCTAGAAGGCGCAGAGATCCCATCCTTGGTAAAACCGTTGTTGATTTTTTTGTAGCTTGGGAGGTACTCCAAGCCCTAGTGTTCAAGGGTTGGAGGTAAAAACGTCACAAGGGAAGCTTGTGGGCTCGGAATCCAAGTGTGTGGTTTTTGACCCATCAATGTTTGGTTCAAAACATGATGCATTTATGACATGTGATGGATGAGGATGATAGTGCTCAGTGAGGCGATTCCAACGAAATGATAATCATCCGATTATGATTTTTCGTTAGAAAGAAATGAATTTTCTAATTTGACTAACTAATTATTGGTTCTCAAGTCATGTAGGCTTGATGTAAATAATTCCAATAGGTGTGTATTTTTAATAATTCATGGAAGCCCCTTTATAGGCTATAAATAAAGAGTGATGACACATTTTTTTAACATATAAGAAAAGGAAATATACTCTCTAAAGGTCAGTTCAGTGGAGGAGAGAAGGACGAAGCAAGGAGGCATGAACATCGAGGCTTGGAGGAGGTCTGTTTAAGGGTAATCATAGGATCTGAGATGTTGTTGGAGGCCGAGGGTTGAACCTTGGTCGTTTAGGGAATTTCAGCTACTGTGGTTAAGGTTCACAGCCTAGGAAGGAGAATTGAGGATGTTTTGAGGCCCTAAATAGAGTGGAGGCATCCAAGGTTATTGTCTCAAGTGAAAAGGGTGATTGTTGGTAGGATGAAGCCTCAAGAAGCTACAACGTTCGTTCATAAGGGTCGTTATATGGGTTGAACATTGCTGGAAGGTGCATTGATCCTATATCATATTTGTGTGGTAGGCTGAAGTGTTGATTTTTGGTAGCATCGGATGTGCTCTAAGACTAAAATTTTTCAGGGAGGCTTAGGTGCATCTATTAAAAAGAACCCATAAAGTTTTTTGGGAAATTCCACCCATTTTTTGTTTTATGAAAATAATTAATTATTTTTAATGGAAGCCTAAGTCTAAACTTAGGAAACTAAAATAATTAAATGTTATTAATAAAACAAGGTGTGAATTTTTTAGAAAAGGACAGACAGCAAGTCAAGTTAATATTATTCATTGATTAGTGATTTAATCTCGACTGTTGAAGTCTCAATGAGAAGATTATAAGAAGGACTTGATGGGGCATTTGGAAATTACACTGACAGGGTCTAGAGATAGAAATTCTTTAGTGAGCAGTGCGTAGGGAGAATATCGATCAAGTTGATTCTTGAAGAGAGGGTCAGAGAGAAATTGAGAGAGGAATCGTAGAACCAACCACGCAGAGGCCACGCAAAGGATGCACAGAGCTTCAAAGGGAGTTCGTGTTTTTGCTGAGAGACAATCATGATCCAGTGTTGGAGCTGGGGTGTGAGACCAAGAGGCCAGAGGGATGAAGTTTCCAGCTAGCAAAGAGATCAAAGGAGGTGCAGCATAGTCCCAATAGCATTGACACAGTGATCGTAGGTGTGATGCAGTACTACACATAGACAGTGCAAAAGGCCATCTCCAGCGCAGATCAGTGTCGAATATTCCAGTGACAGGGTGATATCATATCACTAGCTCTTTGTTTAGTTAGATCTCTGCATATAATTTCTAGTCTGGGCATCTGAATAATTGTACTAAAAAATTACTGCGTAACAAAACCTCAACTGTTGCACCGATTTTCCTGCATTCGGTTTTTTCTAGGGACTAGTCCAAAATAACAGTGTCGTGTGTTTATTATTTCTTCTTGTTCAGATCTTGTTTCCACACTTATTTTTTCTGTAGTTTATTTAGTGAAGGTTTGAGTGTGATGTATTTAGTGTTTTTCATAGATAACTGCAAATAAATTTTTATGTAAAAGTTAATAGTTAGGTGAATATTTTCCATTTGCTGCAATAGGAATCCTTATCTAGCAATTTTCACATGGTATCAGAGGTTGTATAGTAGTGTAGGAGATGCAAGAAATAAAACCAAAAGGATCTAGCGTTGAGCATAAAGAAGGAGGTTAAAGAGATGTGTAAGCAGCAGATCGATCTCCTAAGGGATTGTGCAATTCAAGCCAGGAGGGCTAGATCTGCAAGGAAATATCTCTCTGAGTGAGTCGATAGAGAGGTAGGTTTCTCCATTTTGCATTTTTTCAGAGGCAGAGGGAGAAACGCAGCATATTCAACACAGATCAACTACTGGTGGGACACATTTTTCATGTAGCAACAGTTTTTGGTGCTGAAATCATCATAAGAGAGAAGAATAAGACACTTTTGATGGAATTTTGACCTCAGATAATTTATTTCCCAAAAAAATGGATTTCTTGTGCAGAAGCAATGAGATCATTACTTATTTGGCTGACTCCAGCATGGAGTGTGTAGAGCCAATTTCATAGAGGGTTAGAGGCAGCAATTCGACATATGCTTGGGTAAGATGGCACCAATTGGTTGCATTATCAGGATCAGTTGGAGGGTGCCTTAAACTATGTAATATGGAAGGAAAGGATCTCCTTCCTTGTATATGAGCATGAGCTCAAGGCCTTCATCGACAGTGTAGTAGTTGAACATGTAGATGCAACATCATTCAGAGCCTTCAAGAAGAACATGGAAAAAGTCAAACGATTGATCCTCAATGGAGTGAAGGATCACATTGTCTCACATATTTCCAGCAAAGGGACTGCAAAGGAAATGTGGGATGCATTGACCACACTATATCAGGGGTCTTCTGAGTAGCGAAAGATTTTCTTGGAGGAAAATATGTGGTCTACAAGGATGCATAATGGAGAAGGCATTGATCCATTCCTTGAAAAACTTCAAGATGTCGAAGATCAAGTGGTAGTTGTAGGAGCAGCTCCTCGGGCCACGGAGATGGTCAAATTGGCTCTGAATTCCATGTTTGAATAATATCAAGTCTTTGTCTAGAGTATCCTCGGCAGAGATAATTTTCCCGACTGGGAAGGAATGTGGGAAACTCTTCCACAGGAAGATATGAGGAGATAATTACTCAAGTGCAAGCTTGATGGTAGCAGCAGTAGTGGGAAAGAGCCCAAGAAGTATGATGAGAATGCAACCCTTGCATCAAAGGGGCAACAAGAGTTGCAAAGGCAGAAGAAGGAAATCTCAAAGATTAAATTCTTCCAGTGTGGTGAGATGGTACATTAAGATGCACAGACTCCTCTCAAGAATAAGGGAAAAGATGAGAAGCATGATCCACAGGCTGAAACTACGATGGTTGAGGAGGAGGAGTTCACGATGATTGCCCACATATATCTAGGGGAGAATTGGGGTGATCTAGAGATGTAGATTGAAATAACTGCAGTTTGGCAGGATCCTTGGGGAGTCCACATCATGGATCATTACCTTTCTACGAGAGCCCAAACCACAAGTAGCAGGATGGACCAATATCATTTGGTGTAGAGGAGTGTAGAAGTGAAAACGTAGTGGCTAGCGATGGCCAGAGTCTAAGTAGCACATAGAAGAGTTGGCAGCAGTGTAGGGAGGCACAACGCAGATTCAGCAGCAGCGCAACAACTTCAGAGGCACATCGCAGACACTAGCAATAGTTAGATCTTCATTATGATATGCATCATACTGAATACTTAGTTTAGTACTTGGATTTTTTTCTCTTTAAATAAGAAACAAAGTTGCAGTGTAGTAGAAGTTGGCAATAGTACAGAGGGTCAGCAGCAACAGAGATGCACCGTCGCAGTGTTGGTGTACAACTACTTAAGACATTAGCAGCACAGAGGGAGATGATACCGAGGCAGGGTGATAATTCAGCAAGATGTATTATTAGAGCACATTCCTTGCTAAGAGGTATTTTGTATTTCTAGTAGCATTGGATGTACTCTAAGTCTCAAATTTTTTAGGGAGGCTTAGGCACATGTATTCCAAAGAACCGAGAAATTGTTTTTGGAAATTCCACCCGTATTATGTTTTATGACAATAATTAATTATTTTTAATCACATCCTAAGTATAAACTTAGGAAATTAAAATAATTAAAGGGTATTAATAAAACAAGGTGTGAATCTTTTAGAAAATTACTGAGATCAAGTCAAGTTAATATTAGCCATTGATTAGTGATTTAATATTGTTCGTTGATGTCTCAAAAAGAATATTATAAGAAGGACTTGATGGAGCATTTGGAAATTACACCGATAGTGTCTATAGATCAAAATTATTTAGTGAGCAATGCTTAGGGAGAATATCGATCGAGTTGATTCTTTCAAAGAGGGTAGAGATAATTTCTAGTTGGAGACCTTTCCTGATCTAGAGAGTACAAGGTAGAGAGGCAAGAGAGAATACGGGAGAGACATCATAGAACTAGCCACACAAAGGACACACAAAGGATGCACATAACTTCAGAGGGAGTTTGTATTTCTACTGAGATATAGTCAAGATCGTGTCAAATCCGGGGTGTTAGACTAGGAGGCCAAAGGGCTGAAGTTTCCAACTAGCAGAGAGATCAGAGGAGGTGTAATGCATTCCAAGAAACAATGACATGGTGATTGCACAAGTGTGACATAGTACTGCGCAGAGACAGTGCAGAAGACCATCTCCAGTGCATATCAGTGTTAGATCTTCCATGTGACAGGTTGAGATCATATCACTAGATCTTTTTTCAGTTATATCTCTATATATGATTGCCAATCTAGGAATCTGAAGAATTGTACTCAGAAATTACTGCATAATAATAAAAAGATTCAACTGTTGCACTGGTTTTCATGAATTGAATTTTTTTGAGGACTTAGTCGAGAAATAATGGTGTCATGTGTCTATTATTTATTCTTTCTCATACCTTATTTCTGCACTTATTTTTTTCCGTGGTTTATTTAGTGAAGGTTGCAGTGTGATGTATTCAGTTTTTTTCGTAGATAACTACAAATAAATTGTTAAGTAAAAGTTATTAGTTAGGTGAATATTTTCTAGTTGCTATAATAGTATTCCAAGTCTAGGAATTTTCACAAGCATGCCATACAAAAACAACAAAGGGTAGCATAGGTACCATTAAGGGTTGTTTTTTTCCCTACGTTTTCAATGACGAGGAGGAGACCATACAAGGAGAGGAGTCAAAAATTTTGAAGTTTGTTTAGATGATTATTGAAGGGTTGTTACAGTGAAGTTTGGTGCCCTAACCAATCATCGTAATGACAACAACAAAACATAATTGTTGTAGAATTTGAGTGTGTGTTGGATCCTAGTTTAGGATCATATTTGGATCGTTTTAAGGAATCATGTGGAATTCAATGACGAGAGGGAAAATCTCATGTTTAGATGCCCTAAACCATTGATAGTTTCCAAAATGATTGGGAAACAAAATTGGAGCGAAATTTTTTCAAGTATTGGGTCAAAATGTTGACTATTTCATGGATCAGGTTGATGGGTAGCTTGAGGAAGCCTCAGGAGTTTTTTAGAGGAGCCCCAATAGATTGTTGTGAGGCCTACCAAGTAGCCAAGGTAACTGTTGGGTATGCGTTATATTATTTCCATGAATAATCATGCGCGGGGGGGTAATAGGGGGGGCGGTAGCCCCCCCTTTGCGTTGGGTGCAACGGGGGGCTCATAGGGGGGATGGTAGCCCCCCCTGTTGGGGTTCGGGGCAGCACCCCGGCGAAAATTTTTGGTCCTTAATTTCTGGTGGGTAGTCCACGCCCATGGTTTTGTGCATGGTTTTGCACATGGTTTTGGGGTACAATGGTTTTTGGCCCCTGGTATTTTGTAGATCCGGTCAAGGGAACTATGGTTATGTTCTAATCCAAGGTTAATGGATTAGGGTTCATGTATGCTTCGAAATGTATATATATGTGTTGTAACACTAAAAGGAATATAATGAAAAATCAAGCTGGTTTTCCAGGATCCAGGGGAAAATCTCTGTGTTTACTTGTTTTATGTTTTATGCTCTCGCTATTGTTTATTTTATGTTATAAGATTCATGTGTAGATAATTTTTGTTTAGGGTTAAAACCTACATTTGGTATCAGAGCTGTTTCGGCTTCAAGGGGACGCCTTTGCTGCTGAGGGTTTTTTGCTCAGGCCTAAGGTAGACCCTGTTTAGTTGGAGATCTGTGGGATCGATTCTTATGGTGAAAGAAGATGGCGAGTGGCAGGAAGATAGAGATCGAGAAATTCAATGGTCAGAGTTTTGAGTTGTGGAAGCTCAAGATGGAGGATCTGTTGGTGGATAAAGATCAGTGGATCATGGTAGATCCAGGTACTAAACCAACAGAAATGTCAGATGAAGACTGGAAGAAACTCGATCGGAAGGCTAAGAGCACAATACGGTTGTGTGTCTTAGATTCAGTTTTGTTGAATGTATCTGGGGAAGCTACGGCAAAGACCTTGTGGGACAAGCTAGGGACTTTGTACCAATCTAAGTCTCTGGTGAATAAATTGTTCCTGCGGAAAACGCTGTATAACCTAAGGATGAAGGATGGAGACTCAGTGACAGAGCATCTGAATGCCTTCAATACTGTGGTAAGTCAGCTATCATCTGTTGATATTAAAATCTCAGATGAAGATAATTGCATCAGTTTGTTGTGTTCTCTACCAGATTCATGGGACAGTCTGGTTATTGCAATAGGTAGCAATAGAAATACCTTGAATTTTGATGACATTGTCTTAGCCTTGTTGTCGGAGGAAATGAGATGGAGAAATATGGAGGGCTAGAATGGAGATGCCTTATCTGTACAAGGAAGGTCCCAAAACAGAAACAAGAATAAGGTTTCGAGTGGGAGATCTAAATCTAGAGGGAGATCTAAATCTCCTGGAAAGTTTGTAAAGGTGTGTTGGAAATGCGGAAAGAAAGGGCACTACAAAAAGGACTACATATCTAAAGCTCCTGAGAAAGGAAAGGGATCTGATGATGCTCCTTCTGCAAAGGAAAAAACCACCTCGGATGAATGTGGGGATGTGTATTTGGCTTCTTCTTCAAATACACATGTAGATCATGAGTCATGGTTGATTGACTCAGGTGCATCCTTTCACTTCACTCCCCATAGGGAGTGGTTCTGCGAGTATGAGAAATATGATGGTGGTGATGTCTTCCTAGGGGATGATAGGAAGGCCAGAATCGTCGGACATGGAAAGGTCAAGCTGAAGCTGCAAGGTGGAAGGATTAGAACACTTCCTGGTGTTCTGCATATTCCTGCATTGGCCAGAAATCTGATTTCTGTAAGAAATATGGATGATGTCGGTGTTAAAACAGTGTTCGAGAAAGATGCATGCAAGATGGTTCAGGGAGCACTGGTATTAATGCGAGGAGTTCAGACTGGAACTCTGTACAAGCTACAAGGTAGCACTGTTATTTATGGGTGTAATAGTTCTGTGGTTCTTGAAAGTGGAGTAGAAAGCCTAGCTGTCTCTGGAGAAAAGACCATGCTATGGCATCAAAGGCTTGGACATATTGGAGAGAATGGCCTTCGGATACTGCATAGAAATGGTATGGTAGAAGGTATGTCTAATTTCTCTTTGGATTTCGATTATATGAACATTGTGTATATGGGAAGCAGAATCGGGTGAGTTTTCCTTCTGGTGCTAAGAGGGCAAACAAGATATTAGAACTTGTGCACAGTGATGTGTTTGGACCTGTGTCAGTTCCATCACTGGGAAAGTCTGTGTACTATGTTTCATTCATAGATGACTTCTCAAGGAATACATGGATATATTTCTTGAGGAAGAAATGTGAAGTCTTTGACAAATTTAAAGAATTTAAGGCTCTGGTGGAAAACCAGACAGAGAAGAAGATAAAGGCGCTGAGGACAGATAATGGTGGGGAGTTCTGCAAGAAGGAATTTGAAGAGTTTTGTAAGAAGTGTGGTATAGCATGGCAGAATATTACTCCATACACACCTCAGAAAAATGGATTTGCAGAAAGAATGAACAGAACACTGATGGAAAAGGTAAGAAGCATGCTCAGTGGTACCGGGTTAAGACAAGAATTCTGGGCAAAGGCAGTGGAGACTGCATGTTACTTAGTTAACAGATCACCTTCATCAACATTGGAGGATAAGACTCCACATGAGGTATGGACTGGTAAGAAACCCTCTCTTTCACATCTAAGGGTATTTGGATGTGATGCATATGTACATGTTCCAAAGGAGAAAAGGAACAAGTTGGATAATAAATCTGAAAGGTGCATTTTTATTGGGTATAAGGATGGTTTAAAGGGTTACAAGCTTTGGAACCCAGAAACAAGGAAGGTTGTCTACAGTCGAGATGTGGTGTTTAGAGAAGTGAAAGATGTTTTTAAACATGAAGTCATACCAAAGGAACCTGATAATATAGAGTTTGAGCTAAAGGAGGATGAATCAGACTCTACAACAGAAGAAGACTCAGAAGGGGAAGAGCCACAAACTCTAGCTTTGAGAATATCAGTTCGGGAAAGAAGGCAACCAGAAAGGTATAGTCCATCTACTTTCTGTTCAGGTTTTACCTTAACTATAATTGATGATGATCCCAGAACTATTAGGGAGGCAATAGATTCTGAGGATGGAAAACTATGGAAGGAGGCCATGGTTGATGAAATGGCATCCTTGCACAAAAATGAGGCATGGGATTTGGTGGAGTTGTCGGCTGGAAGGAAGCCCATTGGGAGAAAATGGGTGTTTAAGAAGAAGATGAATGTAGAAGGAAAGGTGGAGAAATACAAAGCTCGGTTGGTAGCAAAAAGTTATTCCCAGGTGCCGGGAATTGATTTTGGTGATATTTTTTCTCCTGTTGCCAAAGTTACTTCTATTAGATTAATTTTATCTTTTGCTGCTGCATTTAATTTTGAGATAGAACAAATGGATGTGAAGAAAAAATTTCTTCATGGGGATCTCAAAGAGGAGATCTACATGAAGCAACCTGAAGGCTTTATGGTGAAGGTTAAGAAAGAACTGGTATGCAGGTTGAAGAAGTCTCTGTATGGGTTAAAACAGTCACCAAGGATGTGGTATCAGAAATTTGATACCTATATACGGGGACTTGCCTTCACCAGAAGCAAGGAGGATCACTGTGTTTATTTTAAATTAATTGGTGACCGTGTTATTTATTTGGTCTTGTATGTGGATGATATGTTGTTGATTGAAAATGACAAAGAAATTATCCAAGATTTGAAGACCCAACTGTTCTCCAAATTCGACATGAAGGATCTTGGTGCTGCAAACTATATTTTGGGCATGGAAATTAAGAGAGATCGGGAAAAGAGGACACTCTGGTTAAACGAGAGGAATTATGTCGAAACTATATTGCATAGGTTCAATATATAGGATAGTAAACCAATGAATGTTCCTATTCCTGTAGGTGTAAAGTTGTCTGTTGAACAGTGTCCCAAGACACAAGAAGAAGAGGAGTATATGTCCCGTGTTCCATATGCAAGTGCAGTGGGTAGGTTGATGTATGCAATGGTCTGTACTAGACCAGACATTGCACATGCAGTGGGAGTATTGAGCAGGTTTATGTCAAACCCGGGGAAGGAGCATTGGACAACAGTGAAGCGGGTTTTCAGATATTTACGTGGCACTAGTGATTATGGCTTGTGCTACCAGGGAAGACCAGGATTGGAAAGAATGTTGGACATTCATGGTTTTGTTGATGCAGACTGGGCTGGAGATATGGACCAAAGAAGATCTACAAGTGGGTATGTGTTTAGCCTATTTGGAGGCGCAGTCAGTTGGATGAGTAAAAGGCAGTCTGTAGTGGCTCTTTCAACTACAGAGGCAGAATACATAGCAGCCACTCATGCAAGCAAGGAAGCAGTTTGGTTGCAGAGATTGTGTTCAAGTATAGGGTTGGTACAACAAGCTATAAGGATAGACTGTGATAGCCAAAGTGCAATTTTCTTGGCTAAGAACCCTGCTTATCATTCAAAGACAAAGCACATTGATGTTCAATATCACTTTGTTAGAGATATGGTTGAGGCTAAAAGGGTGTTGCTAGTAAAGGTGGACACTTTAAAGAATGTTGCAGATGCATTGACGAAGTCTGTGAGCACTCGGAAGTTCTCTTGGTGTAGAGAAACAATGGGTGTTGAAGAATTGGGCCAATGACTAAGCTCTCCTGTGGCCCCCTGCGGAAATAAAACAACAAGTGGGAGAATGTTGGGTATGTGTTATATTCTTTCCACGACTAATCACGCACGGGGGGGCGATAACCCCCCCTTTGCACTGGGCACAACGAGGGGGTCACAGGGGGGGTGGTAGCCCCACCGCGCGGGGAGTCGGGGCGATTGCCTAGCGAGGCCACTTTGGTCCTCATTTAAAGGTGGGCAGACCCGCCCATGGTTTTTTGCATGGGTTTGCACATGGTTTTGGGGCATGATGGTTTTCGGCCCCTGGTATTTTGTAGATCCGGTCAAGGGAACTACGGTTATGTTCTAATCCGGGGTTAATGGATTGGGGTTTATGTATGCTTCGGCATGTATATATATGTGTTGTAACACTAAAAGGAATATAATGAAAAATCAAGCTGGTCATCCTGATTTGGGATCCAGGGGAAAATCTCTGTGTTTATCTGTTTTATGTTTTATGCTCTCGCTATTGTTTATTTTCTGTTATAAGATTCGTGTGTAGATAATTTTTGTTCAGGGTTAAAACCTACAGTAACAACAGACACATTAGAATGGAAGGCAAGAGAACAACAACAAGGTGTGTTGCATATGGACCCATGTATGATAGATTGATGATGTCCTAGGTGAGGACATATTGATGTGCCGAAATTTGTGCAATATCTCCTCTATTGCATAAGCAAAGGGCAGATTGGTGGAGTTTATGGGAAACAATGTGTAAGGGTCTCCTATGTGTGGGGGTGCCCTAACTAGAAGCATATAATACAATTTGGAATCAATATCTCGTGGATTTTTGGGGTGTGAGAGAGGACCAAGTGTGGAAGAGATTTGTCACTTATGGTATGTTGGAGGACATCATGATAGTTTCCATGTTGGAGCCAAAGTGCAGCACCTTGATGGACAAAGGTTACTGCTATCCTGGAAGTTGTGGAGCTCAAGGGTTTGACCAACTAGGAGTGGGATTGTGGAACTTGAGACTTGTCTGTGTGGAGAAGGACTTCTATAGCAGATGATGGGAAATCCTCCTAGCCCGTGTTCATTGTGGGAGATGGAAATATTGCAGTGATAGGTGATAGCCCTTCGTGCCCTATGTTGGTCTTCAACGGTGCAACACAGGAAGACCATAGTGGGATGAAGTATCTCAGTAGATGAGGAGCAGCAGTGGGTGGATTCAAAGTTTTTCACAAGTGTAGTTGTGAACAACTCAACAAGAGTCTCGATGTGTTGTTCCCTTGATGGATGAAGGGGCAACTAGAGAGCAGATTGGATAACTGAGATTCTGTGGCCAGATGCACTTGGAGCAATGATAGAGGTAGGAGATTCGGATCGAGGGTTGAAGGATTGGGAAAGTATAGGGTATGACCAAGAGGATTTGTTAGAGTATGCTATGACCATATGGTCAGAGTATCTTATTTTATATCTTGTACTATTGGATGTATGAGGGTCATTATCCCTGGTATGGTAGCCCTAAACTGTTGTAATATATGTTGTTAATATAAGGAATTTGGGTTGAAAAATTAAATAGTTTTCTATATTATTTGCATCTATGATTTACCATTGTTTATATTCCATTGTGAAAATTAGTAATGTTGAGATTCTTGTCTTGGTAGCATCAGAGAATTTAAGACTCTATCCTAGACCCAACGTTGTGGAAAATCAAAATGGTATCAGAGAGTGTATGAGCTACTTTGGAGGAAAGTGAATCAGAGTGTGCAAAATAAAGCAACACAGAGGGAGTCGTCGATGTATAGATCATGGAGCAGAGGGTTCAGATGAGGACATGGAGATGTGAACTTGACAAGTTACATGGTGAGATGGGCTATGAGTTCTGGTGGATTGGTGGAGATCCTGGTGAAAAAAAATTTGCTGTAGGGTAGATTGTTGATCGTGGAATTCCGTTGATTTGTCATGGATGGTTGGGATAGTTCGAGGGTTTCTTTGGCATGGAAGATATCAGGTTGATCGATATGGCTTCATGTGCTGGACTACAGGTTGGCATGCTATAGTCTTCACTGGATTGTGGTGTTGCATATCCGAGATTGGTTGGATTTGCATGAGTGGTATTTGAACCAAGAGGATGAGTGCTTGCAGGACTGAGCCAGTGGATATTGTGTAGGCGCAGAGAAAGGCTAGCATCATAGGGAGCATCCCTATGGAGGTTTTGTATCTCCATGTTCATATGTCATGAGGCAAAGGAACTACCGAGATTTTTTGGATT